>JAHIAM010020216.1:0-14507 GCA_021605205.1 Aegilops longissima
GAGGGAGAAAGGCTGGGCTGGTTGGGCGTCGGGTGGGGTCAGGTGCAGACATTCTCTCTCTCTCCTTTCCATTTCTGTTTTTCTATTTATGCATTTGTTTTTTTATCGAGTTTTAAAACCAAATCAATTTTATAAATCCTGAAAATATTCACGGGCACTTTCTGAATTATTTCTATGGCCTAAATACTTCCAACATTATTTGAGCATTTAAATTATTTATAGTGTTTAAATGCCCAAAGTCGAATAGTTTAAGATTTAGTTCAAAAATCCGAGAATGACCTATAAGATATGTTCATCATTTTTGGAAGAGAGCTTTCACCTTTATCCATTAATCATGAACATTTTCACGGGGCATTTTGGGATTATTGAAAATGATTTTATTTGAACCTATTAGAATTCAATTGGTGCTAGGGTTTCAACAATCCCCATTTCAACTTTCATGGAAATTAACATGATGACATGAATGCCTTAATGCAACTAATGTCAAGCAATTCTAGGGCTGTGACAAGTTGTCACATCCCAGATAGACCATGCATTAGGGTGTGCATCATGTTTAAATTTCATTTGAATTTGAAATGGGAAAGCGAACCCAGAACACCCATAAAAATAACTAGGGTTTACTAAAATTTATTTCAATGAATCCGAAATGCCCTTCAAAATGCTCATCCTCTTTGTTTGGGTTCAGGATCCATGTCAAAGAAGGTGGAACATTTTCTAGGTCACCTAAGGGTTCTAGACTTAATTCACAAGTTTTTGAAATGGGCATTTTAAATTATGAAAAATATCTTAAATGTTCAAAAATTGTCAAACTAAAATGTTTCATGTTGGGAATATTCCAACAAGTGACCAGGAGCATTTTGGTAATTTTTGAAATGGTTTTGGTATTTTTAAAAACCCTAAACAGAGTTGCAGAAATAGAAAAACTTTAAAAAAGGAAAAAAACCTACACATGTAGCATGACCGGCCGTACTACCCGGCCCATTGACAGCAGCATGCGTGGTTGCTTAGCTCAACGACGAACGCTAGTCTTAAACTTGCGTGGCCTTGAGCAGCATATGACTGACGCCGCCACTGCCGGACCTCGCCCAACCGCCCGACCAGAGGCGACCCAGCGTCGTCACCCGACCCCCGGACACCTCACCTCTCCCTGCCTCTCTCTCTCTCGCTCTTCAACTGGCAGCGACGCCATCGCCCGGCCAGCATACACCGTCGGCCGCCGTGCTCCCGCCGTCCACGCTCCTCCCGCCATGTCTAGCAAGCTCCGCCGCACCTGTTACCTCTAGCTAGCTAGTTCCCCTCGCTCTAAAGCACCCGAGGCCCACTACCGCACCTCGGCCCAGACTCAAGGCCGCGGAGATCCCCATCGCCCGTCGCCACATATCGATCCACCCCGACCCAGCAGAAGCTCTCCACGGGTTCACCGTGAGCCTAGCTTCTCCCCATCCTCTCCGCTCTCTTCTCCTTGCACCTAGCAGCAGCTCGATGATCACACTGAACCCCGCCCTTGGGCTACGTGGCCGCAGGCTCCGGCCAACCGCGGCCTGCCACCCGTCCATCACACTCACGCGCCCCCCAGGCTAACCGTGCACTCCCAGCGCCTCGCCGAAACCGCTAACCCCAAACCCGTCGATGGCGGAGCCCAGTCGCCCGCCGGCTCGTCGCCCGGCGCCCACTCCGGCCATCCGGCCAAACTAACTCCACCGCTAACATGGCTCACCTCCGGCTACGCGTAGGTGCTCCCAGCGCTCCATTTGGAGCAGGAAAGTGCAAAGCACTTGCTCCGCCCGCGTCTGGCCTCGCCCGGTGACTGAGCAGCCCGGTGAGTTGACCCGTCCGTGGGCCTGTTGACCCTGCTGGGTCAGATGCGAGTGGACCCCTCGGTTAAACTAATTAGGATTAGTTCTAACTAAAACTAATTAGTTAAATTAACTCGACATGCAGGTCCCACTGGTCGATTTGACCTGGACGACCCGTTGACCCTCTGACGTCATCTTGACCTCATCTTGGCGCATTAATTCAAATTCTGGAATTATTTTTATATAATAAATTTCAGAATATAATTCAAATTCAAATGCTTATAACTTTTATTCTATAACTCCAAATGCAAAGATTTATATATGAAAAATTATCAGAAAAATACACTCTATCCATTGGTACAGGTTTCATGCATGTTAAAACAAGTTAACTATGCTGAATAACCAGATTAAGATTTTGCACCATTAGGCCTAACTCAATGAGCTATCATTTGAACCTTTGATTCAAATGAGTTCATCCCTATCCCTTCAACTTGCATTAGGCCAACACACATCCATATTGCCATGTCATAGCATGCATCATATTGTTGCATATTGTTTGTATGTTTATTTTGGTGTGTTTTCATGATAGGTTACTGCCCAGAAGATAACCTCGATTACCCATCGAAGGCGAGTTCTCTACCCATTCCATCGGGCAAGCAATTCATTGATCATTCGATACAACCCATGTTCTCGCTTCTGCTCTCGTTTCTGCATTAAGACAACGCGATTCAAGCTGTTGTGTGCTGCGGTAGTTGAACCCACTTCCTTTGCATGACTGTCATTGCCACATTAACTAGATGAAACCCACTAGTATGTGTAGGAGTTGTTTGAGCCATGTTTGTGATTCCTACCATGCTATGCTTGCTATGCTTAGAGTTGTGTCAGAGTCTGGCTCATCGGGATGATGAGCTGGAGGTGAAAGGTTGTGTTGGGTCGAGTGAAAGTGTTGAACACGATTTGGTAAAGGTATCGATGAGAGGCCATGTGGAGTACATGGTGGGTTGTTTCATTGAAGCCGAACTTAAGAACTGAGATCTGTGTTTGTGATCCATGAACTAGCTACTACCACGCATTGGGCCGAAACCAATGGACCCTCTCGACTTCTAACCACCCCTGTTCATAGTCCAGGAGTTGCAAGTAGTAGTTAAAGTGTTTGTAGCATCTTTGGGGCCATACATAGCAGCGACCTTAGGGGTGGGTTGTGTTGCGGTAGAGCAATATGTGATGTGCGAGTGCCCGTTTGGTATCTCGGGAACCCTGCACATCGTTCGAGGCTGTATGGGAAACCTCGGCGGACTCCTGCGGATGGAACCGAATAAGCGATAACCACGGACTAGGGACTTGAGTGTTTAGGTAGGTGAGGCCGACACCACGTTAGGCTTCCTCTTGAAGGTTCTGCAGAGTACATGTCGTGTGCGACGATAAGTGGTGAGCGTGTGTGAAGAAGTATACCCTGCAGGGTTAAATATGATCTATTGAATAGCCGTGTCCACGGAAAAGGACCTTCTGGGTTACCTATATCGGTTCATAGACAAGTAAATGGATACTACTAAAAGCCTCCAAGATAAGTGTGAGTATAGTGGATGGCCCTCTCGGGGATGACGAGAGAGGATCCACGATGGAGTATTGTGATGGTGAATAGTGGACTCGTTGTACGACAAAATGCTTTACAAAAGTGTGTCACGTGGGATAAGCTTAGCCAGAGTCAAAGGCTGGCTTGCTGCAATTAACTCCACCTCCTTCTTGAGAATGTGCATGTATGATAGGATTACGTGGTAAGACTTCTTGAGTACTTTTGTACTCATGTTTGTAATCAATATTTTTAGGAAGGACTATACTACCCCCTCCGACGGATTCTATGTAGATGTTGACTTCGACGAGTAAGCTAGCCACCCAGGTGGCGATCTAGGACTTGTGAAGGGCCAATGTAGATAGAAAGGCTCTAACAAGCTTTCTTTCTTTCTAGAGTCTGTACTCAGACTACTTTGCTTCCGCATGTGTTTGTATGATTGTATGACTTGAGTGTTGGGTCATGTGACCCCTATCTGTATGAATGTGTTATGTATGGCTCCTCGGAGCCTCTTAAATAAAGTACTTGAGTTGTAGAGTTTTGTTGTGATGCCTTGTTGTATTTACTCATATCGGGCATATTGCGTGTATGATTGAAATGCTTGGTATGAGTGGGATCCGACAATCTAGTTGTTTATCCTTGGCAGCCTCTCATATGGGGAAATGTAGTCTCGTGCTTACGGCGATAGTAGTCACTTCTGACCCGGTTCACGAGTCCTGCTAGCCCAACACTCTTGCTTGGACACTTGTTGGCGGCATGTGATCCATTTACGTTCTATGTACATCCCTTGAAATGTCACGCGGTGATACTTGGAGTCTGCCTAGCTGCTACAGCCGGGTTACGGAGTCACTGTTAGCCAGTGCTACAGCCAGTTCATCGTTGATGACCGACATGCTCGAAGTGTTTCATGTATACTGTCCCCATAGGTTAGTGCGCTTTGGGTTCGCGACTAGCCATGTCGGCCCGGGTTCTTTGTCATGTGGATGCTAGCGACACTATCATATCGTGAGCAAAAAAGCGCTAAGCGGTCCGGGCCATGGTAAGCGACACCGTAGGAATACCGTCGCGTGAGGCCGCAAAGTGATATGAGCGTTACCGGCTAAAGTCGATATGACTTGGAATCGGGGTCTGACAGCGTTGGTATCGAGCGGGGGCTGCTGTAGGTCCGCTAAGCCAAACTGGTAAAGTTGAGTCTAGAAATGCTTTAGTTATATGTAGGGGAATTGATTGTGGGAGGAAGCGTAAGGCTCTTTTACTCCTTTACCTTATGCCCTCGATCTGAGTCATCCTCTTCTCATTCAGCGTGGGTATAGGACTAGGCTCTCTTCTTTCTATCGAGGTTCACGTGTTACTAATCCATAGTAACTTATAGGATTGTCGGTTACATCCTCGGTTCAATGTTACTAAATTTTAGTATGCTACCATTTGAACAGAACCTTGATATGATGTTGTTGAGTGGCTTTGCAAATCTGATTTTGAATGTCTCAAATCTGATTTGAGCATTCTCTGATGTTATGCTGCCCGATTTTCCTAGAATTCTAATGCCTTTGCATTATGGCTGTGCTTTCAGATGGCCACCGTTCCCGAGAACCAAGTGGTTACTTTGACCCTTTGCATTAATGTGTGCGGTCACACGGCCATGTTAGTTAGGGTGATGATTGAGGCTGGTTATCGATGGTATCCACGAATATCTGCGTCGAGGCGATTCAGGGATTTCAATCAAAGCCAATATCTATACGCGGTCGGGATTTATCCATCCTATCCCGGACTCTTGAGCCACTTCCACTGTTCTTATGGGCTCAGAATCACTATTGGAATATCTGTACAAGATGCAGCCTATTCCATGATGACTATTATTCGAGCCGGGACTGCTTTCTTTGAACAACGACTTCCGCTATATGCCGGCATCTCTTCACAGGGCGCATGGCTGCCTTGGGGTTATGCAGTGATGCAACCCATGAGGACTCACTCCTCCGTACTACTCTTGAGTTCTTTGGAGGACAAGGACCGTGAGAACGGGCCTTGCGTATTAAATTTTTAATGCCGTTAGACCTTTGGGCTACTCGACTAGGTTTGCACTGCCGTGCAAGCGGATGTATGAACATGAGAGACTTGTACCTGTGGGCGAGATCTGCGGACTACATGGAGTGGCGTGAGGTTGGAGGCATCACTCCTCCTCGTGGGCCTCTTACCTTACCATTTGTGGGTCCACAGCCACATCCAGAGTCCTTATGGTCCCACAGGCCCCACAAGATTATGCATTTCGGGACGATCATGTTCCACTTCAGTGCAGGTGGTGACTTCTATGAGGACTACTACGGAGACACGAGATAGTAGTAGTATTCCTAGTTTGGTAATAGTTGTGTTTCCACCGTCTGCGTGACTAAGTGGAATACGACTTAGTGTGTATCGTTAGGAAGTGTGGCGAAATAATGTATAGGAGTTGGAATGCTTCCGATGAGATGTAGCGCCTTTCCTTATAGTTGTACTCCGTCGGGCTTGTACTAAACTATGAATGGTGTGTATGACCGTTGGTATATATATATGTGGCAGTTTATATTACCATGTCATACGGATGAACATCTTTGCATTCCATCTTGTCCATTACCTTCCGCACTTCCTTGTTAAATTCTGCCATCCTGGTTTAAACCCTTGTTTTGTCTCCCGGGATGGTCAACACTCGAAAATACTCCTGCTACTCGAGGCAGGGAGAGGCGATGCAGCCAATGTGAATGCTGCCTAACCGCCATCTTTGGGTGAGGTGATCTTTGCGAGAGAACGCAATAAGCCTTGAAACCAACACGCTTATTGGAGGCGGATTGAACAAAACACAACCGCCAGCCAAGAAAGCGATGGGGTTTCCCTCAATGACTTCGTCAAGCTATATCCCTCCAAAGTTCAAATGCTCGGTCGAGCCACTCGGCGCCGATGATTCAGCTCTGCAGTATCCACCACAAGCTGCGCTCCGCCAATGTGGCTGAGGCTGACAAAGTTATCTTTGCCGCCTATCATCTGGAAGGCCCTGCCAGTCTCTGGTGGGAAAACTATGAGGCTATGCGTCCGGCTGGACAAGTTACAACTTAGGATGAATTGAGTGCCGCCTTCGTGACACCATATACGAGAAGGTCTTATGGACCGCAAAGCGTGAGAATTCACGGTTTCACCCAAAGGCGGTGACGGTGGATGCCTCTGATGAGTGAATTTGGAGAGTTATACGTTATGCTCGAAGAAGTTTCTACCGATGCTAAAGAAGCGCGAGGTTCCGTGAGGGACTTAGCCCTGAGCTACGCCGAGATCTCCGTCTGCATGTGTGTACCTCTTTCTCGAAGCTAGTCAATAAGGCTATAAAGTAGCGGTAGGCGGTGATTTCGAGCTTCACATAACTTGTCAAGTGATTACGGATGATCATCAGGCTCTGGTTCCCGAAGCGCCGGGTTTGGGTTCCAAATCTGCTCTACCACCGAGTACACCCGAGGCCATCCTTGAGCGCCTCGCCCCAACCAACCCGTATTTTCCACCACAGACATATGGAGGTCCAAGCTGCTAGTGCTGCTCCACGGCCAAATGTGATCACTTGCTTCAAATGTGGAGAGGCAGGGCCACTATATTGAGAGTGTCCCAGAACAACCCCAATCAAAGCTGGAAGAATCTGTTGGGCGCGGCAAACCAGCAGGAAAGGTTCCCTATGCCAAGCCAGTTACGCCGCTCGTGGTCATATCAACTATGTCTCTTGAAGAAACCTATGAGGATCTAGCGTAAGTCCTCGAGTGCAGCTTCTTGTTAAGTGCCATCCGCAAGCTGTTCTTTGATCTTTGGAGCATCCCATTCATTTATTTACGAGAGCTATGCTCGATTACCCACCACATTCTGTGACATGCCTACCTCCATGGAAATTCAAACCCCTGGTTCTAGATGGCAAACCTCTAGAATAAGTCATGGGAATGAAATTCTTGTCGACAGATTAGTCTTTCTTGCATCTCTAATAGCTCTTAAGTCCTCGGACATAAACATCATCTTGGGTATGGACTGGATGTCAGCCCACTATGCTAAGATTGATTGCTCTACTAGAACTATTCAACTTACCCATCCCGGGCAAAGCGGTGGATGTCTTGACCCGAGTGTCCAGCGTCGACTTTACTCATAAATGCCAACCCTCTTCCGGATCTGAAGATATTCCGGTGATCCGTGATTTCCCGGATGTCTTTCGGAAGAACTGCCGGTGTTCCACACAGGGGATGTCGAGTTAAATGATAGATCTTATTCGGAACCGTTCCAATCTCTAGAAGACCTTATAAGATGGCACCCTAGAGCTAGCGAACTTAGAAACAACTTCGATGAGTCCTTGCAGAAAGGTTTCATCCGTCCTAATTCGTCTCCATGGGCTTGCCCGTCCTCTTCGTCAATAAGAAGGATAGTGCGGATCGGATGGTTGTAGATTACCGACCTGTCAATTTGGTCACTATCAAGAACAAGTATCCGCTCCCGGGATCAACGACACGTATGATCAGCTAAGCTGGATCCTCGATCTTTTCAAGATGGATTTGAGGTTGGGCTACCATCAAATCAAAATCAAAACGAGGACATTCCTAAAAGCGGCCTTTGTCACTCGTTATGGCCAATACGAGTACACCGTCATGTCCTTCGGATTAACCAATGCACCAACCACTTTCTCTCGGTTAATGAACTTCGATCTTCATGGAGTAATTGGATAAATTAAATATTGGTATACCTCGATGATATACTCATCTACTCAAGAATGAGGAAGAACATGCCGAACATCTAAGGCTAGTATTGATGAAACTTGAGAGCACCTTTTATGCCAAATTCTCTAAGTGTGAATTCTGGTTACGAAGTGACCTATCTAGGACATGTAATCTACTGGTATGGGTATTGCTGTCAATCGGCGAGTTCAAGCTGTCCTTGATTGGACTCCACAGAATCGGTCAAGCAAGTTGGAGTTTCCTCGGTTTAGCGAGCTATTATCGCCGCTTCGTCGAGAACTTCTCTAAAGTTGCTAAACCTCTAACGAACTCCTCAAGAAAGATAAGAAGTTGAATGGGCGCCACGATGCGAGATCAGCTTTCGAGGAACTGAAAAGCGCTGACATCTGCTCCGTACTTATTCCACCAGATTTCTCTAAGGACTTTATTATCTATTGCGCGCCTCGCGACAAGGACTAGGTTGCATACTCATGCAAGATCGTCATGTGATTGCCTCACGCTTCTCGACAGTTGCGTCCACATGAGGATAACTATCCCACACGATCTAGAACTTGCGGCGATGGTTCATGCACTCAAAACTGGCGACATTACCTTACGGGTAATCGTTGCGAAATCTACCAGATCACCAAAGTCTGAAATATATCTTCACCCAACGGTTTGAATCTCAGGCAAAGGCGTTGGGTGAGGGTGATTCAGATTTCGACTTAGGAATATCCTACACCCAGGGCAAGGCCAATGTCATGGCTGGCGCACTAAATCATAAATCTTATTGTAACAATTTGATGTTACAACAAAGTCAACCAATTCTCCACGAGGAATTTACGTAAGCTTAATCTTCACATTGTTCCTCGAGTTCCTCTCCACCACGGTGGCGAAACCACCCTTACGGATCAGATCATCAAAGCCACGGAAGGTAGATCCGGGAATCTCCCGTATCAGGAGAAACATCAAGAAAGAGTGCATGATTGTTTCTCCATTGATGAGCTAAAGGTGTATGTGTTCTTTGGAGCCGTCTAGTGGTTCCCAAGGTGCGCAACTTTGAAGCGATTGATCCTTAAGAAGCTCATGACTCTCCTCTCACCATTCATCACTGGTAGTACTAAGATGTATCAAGATCTCGCGAGGTTTTTGGTGGACTAGGATGAAGAGAAAATCGCTCAATACATTGCTAAGCTGCGGCGTACGTAAATCGAGTTAAGCGGAGCATCAACGACCTGCGTTACCCTTCAACCTTTGGAAATTCCTGAATGGAAATGGGATAAAATCGGTATGGATTTCATTACGGGTTTCCCAGGACCAAGAGAGGATAACGCTATCTTCGTTGTCGTTGATCGTCTTTCCAAAGTAGCCCACTTCCTACCCGTTCGCGAGTATAACCGCTAGCCAGCTAGCTGATTTGTACATCTCTCGAATAGTGTCTCTTCACGGTGTTCCATTGAAATTAACTTTCGAGACCGTGGGAGTCTCTTCACCTCTCGATTTTGGGAAAGTTTCCAAAGCGCTGTAGAACTTCGTCTCTCCTTTAGCACGCTTTCCATCCCCAATCAAGTGGTCAAGTAGAGCGAGTCAATCAAATCCTAGAGGATATGCTTGAGCTTGTCATCTCTTTCGGCATGAATTGGGAGAAATGCCTTCCATTCGCCGAGTTAAGCTTATAACAATAGTTATCAAGCCCGATGCAGGCAAAAGCCCTTCGAAGTTCTCTATGGAATGAAATGTGAGCGCCTCTTAACTGTCGGAAACGGGGAGACAACTCTTTGGCCCGGATATGATTCAGGAAGCGAGAAGAAGCGGAGTTAGCGTTATTAAGTGAGAAATTGAAAACAGCCCAATCTCGTCGGAAGAGCCAATATGACCGCAAGAATAAGCCTATGGCTTATGAAGTTGGCGAAGAGCTTACCTGGTTACCCCTCAAAGGGACCCATCGATTAGATATCAAAAGGCAAGTTGGCTCCTCGTTACATTGGACCCTTTCGCATTCTTGCCAAGCGAGGAAGTTGCCTACCAATTGGAACTACCTCCGCATCTTTCCAAGGTCCATGATGTCTTCCCGTTTCCCAACTTTCGGCGTTGCTTCTCGGATCCCTATCCGTGGAGTGTTCCACCAAGCAACTTGATCTCCAAGATAACCTCACCTATCGAAAGTACCCGTTCGTATCCTCGATCAAACCGGCGTACCACTCGGCGTCGAATATCAAGTTTCTAAAGGTTCAATGGTCAAACCATTCCGAGCAAGAAGCAACTTGGGAAAGGGAGGATCGTCTTCGACTTGAGTATCCCACCTTTTATAGCAGATCTAAATCTGGGGCGAAGAGATTCTTTTGAGTGAGGTGAGTTGTCACATCGAGGATAGACCATGCATTAGGGTGTGCATCATGTTTAAATTTCATTTGAATTTGAAATGGGAAGGAGAAACCCCAGAACACCCCCTTAAAAATAACTAGGGTTTACTAAAATTTATTTCAATGAATCCAAAATGCCCTTCAAAATGCTCATCCTCTTTGTTTGGGTTCAGGATCCATGTCAAAGAAGGTGGAACATTTTCTAGGTCACCTAAGGGTTCTAGACTTAATTCACAAGTTTTGAAATGGGCATTTTAAATTATGAAAAATATCTTAAATGTTCAAAATTGTCAAACTAAAATGTTTCATGTTGGGAATATTCCAACAAGTGACGAGAGCATTTTGGTAATTTTTGAAATGGTTTTGGTATTTTAAAAACCCTACAGAGTTGCGAGAAATAGAAAAACTTTAAAAAGGAAAAAAAACCTACATTGCCCTGGCAGCCCTATATTGACCAATACAGCGGCATGTGGCTTTCTTGGCGCTCGTGACAGAGCAACCCTAATGCCGGCAGCGCGTGCCAGGCCAGCGCCACGCAGCTGGCCGCGCATACCTCGACCCTCCGCCGCCATGCTGAGACGACCCAGCGTCGTCTCCCGACCCCGGACACCTCACCTCTCCCACGCCCTCTCTCTCGCTGCCCCCCCAACGGCGGCCGCCGCCAAGCCAGCCGCCACCGTCGGCGACCGTGCTCGCGCGTCCGCACTCCTCCCGCCATGTCTAGCAGCTCCGCCGCACCCTGTTACCTCTAGCTAGCTAGTTCCCCTCGCTCTAAAGCACCCGAAGGCCACTACCGCACCTCGGCCAAGGCTCAAGGCCGGAGAATCCCCATCGCCATCGTCGCGCGCGCAAGTCCACCCCGACCCGGCAGAAGCTCTCCACAGGTTCACCGTGAGCCTAGCTTCTCCCCATCCTCTCCGCTCTCTTCTCCTTGCACCACAACGGCGCTCGATGATCCACTGAACCCCGCATTGGAGCTCGGCCCGAAGCCAGGCTCCGGCCAACTAACAGGCCTGCCACCACGTCCATCACACTCACCGCGCCCCCAGGGCCTAACCGTGCACTCCCGCGCCTCGCATGAGCCGCTAACCCCAAACCCGTCGATGGCGAGCCCGGTCGCCGCCCGAGCTTCGTCGCGGGCGCCCTCCGGCCATCCCGACCAAACTAACTCCACCACTAACGCGGCTCACCTCCAGCTCACGTAGGTGCTCCCAGCGCTCCATTTGGAGCCAGGAAAGTGCTGCTTGCACTCCGCCAGCGTCTGGCCTGCGCCCGGCTGAGCGCCCGGTGAGTTGACCCGTCAAGTGGGCCTGTTGACCCTGCGGGTCAATGCAGTGGACCCCTCGGTTAAACTAATTAGGATTAGTTCTAACTAAAACTAATTAGTTAAATTAACTTTCGACATGCAGGTCCCTTTGGTCAGTTTGACCTGGACGACCCCGTTGACCCTCTGACGTCATGCTGACCTCATGCTGACGCATTAATTCAAATTCTGGAATTATTTTTTATATAATAAATTTCAGAATATAATTCAAATTTCAAATGCTTATAACTTTTATTCTATAACTCCAAATGCAAAGATTTATATATGAAAAATTATCAGAAAAATACACTCTATCCATTGGTACAGGTTTCATGCATGTTAAAACAAGTTAACTATGCTGAATAACCAGATTAAGATTTTGCACCATTAGGCCTAACTCAATGAGCTATCATTTGAACCTTTGATTCAAATAGGTTCATCCTATCCCTTCAACTTGCATTAGGCCAACACACATCCATATTACATGTCATAGCATGCATCATATTATTGCATATTGTTTTGTATGTTTATTTTGGTTATTGTGTTTTCATGATAGGTTACTGCCCGAAGGGGGCCGACACCCGTTGGGCTTCGCGAAGGTTGCAGTACATGTCGGTAAGGGCGATAAGTGGTGAGCGTGTGTGAAGTATACCCTGCGGGGTTAAATATGATCTATTGAATAGCGTGTCCACGGAAAGGACCTCTGGGTTACCTATATCAGTTCATAGACAAGTAAATGGATACTACTAAAAGCCTCAAGATAAGTGTGAGTATGTGGATGGCCCTCTGGGGATGACGAGAGGATCCCGTGGAGTATTGTGATGGTGAATAGTGGACTGTATGCCCCCCCCCCCCCCCCCCCCCCCCCCCCCCCCCCCCCCCCCCCCCCCCCGGGGGGGGGGGGGGGGGGGGGGGGGGGGGGGGGGGGGGGGGGGGGGGGGGGGGGGGGGGGGGGGCCCTCGGGCCTCTTAAATAAAAACTTGAGTTGTAGAGTTTTGTTGTGATGCCTTGTTGTATTTACTCATATCGGGCATATTAGTGTATGATTGAAATGCTTGGTATGAGTGGGATCCGACAATCTAGTTGTTTATCCTTGGCAGCCTCTCATATGGGAAATGTAGTCTCGTGTTACGGCGAATAGTCCCTCTGCCGGTTCACGGATCCTGCACCCAGCACTCTGCTTGGACATTGGGGCGGCATGTGATCCATTTTTCCTATATACTCCCTTGAAATGTCCAGGGTGATACTTGAGTCGCCTAGCCTCTCTGCCGGTTGGAGTCTGTTAGCCTCTCACCCAAGTTCATCGTTGATGGACATGCTCGAAGTGTTTCATGTACTGTCCCCATAGGTTAGTGCGCTTTGGGTTCCGACTAGCCATTCGGCCGGGTTCTTTGTCATGTGGATGCTAGCGACACTATCATATCGTGAGCCAAAAAACAAAGCGGTCCCGGGCCATGGTAAGCGCACCGTGGAATCCGTCGTGAGGCCCAAAGTGATAGGGTTACCAGCTAGTCGATTACTTGGAATCGGGGTCTGGCCTTTCTATCCATTGGCCCTTCCAAAGTCTAGATGCCACAGGTGGCTGCTTACTTAAAGTCAACATCTACATAGAATCCGTCGGATAGTATAGTCCCGAAAAATTGATTGCAAACATGGTACAAAATCCGCCAAGTCTTCCACGAATCCTATCATTGCCATTCTCAAGAAGGGGTGGAGTTTCGCAAGCCGCGACTCTTGGCTAAGCTATCTCGTAAATTTGTAAAGCTTTTGTTTACGAGTCCACTTTCACCATCACAATACTCCCGTGGATCCCTCTCGTCATCCCGGAGGGCCATCCCGTCTCCTTATCTTGAGGCTTTAGTAGATTATTTAACCTGCGGGGTATCTTCTTCACCTGCGCTCTCACCACTTATAAATCGTTTACCGACATGTATGGCAACCTTCAGCGGAAGCCAACGTGGGTGTCGGCCTCGACCTACCTAAACACTCAAATCCCAGTCCGGGGTTATCCCTATTGGGTTATCCCGAGGATTCGGCGAGGTTTCCCCTCGCCCCGACGATGTGCGAGGGGTTGAGATAAAGCGGGACTTTTCGGTACCAAACCCGCAGTGCCTCATAACACAACCCACCCCTAAGGTCAGCGTTGCGTCGGCCCAACTACAAACACGAAACTACGCCTCCCGGACTAAAGGGGGTGGTTAAAAGCCAAAGAGGTAGGTTTCGGGCCCATAAATGGTAAATTCATGGATCCAAACCACAGATCTCATTCTTAAGTTGGCTTCAATGAAACAACCCCCATTATCCTCATGGCCCTCATGATACCTTTACCAAATGGTTAACACTTTCCTCTGAAACACAACCTTTACTCCAGTTCATCATCGATGAGCCGGAACTGACACAACTCTAAGCATAAGGCATAGCATGGTAGGAATCACAAACATGGCCAAACAACTCCTAACATACTAGTGGGTTTCATCAATTCTTGTGGCAATGACAGTCATGAAAGGAAGTGGGTTCAACTACCGACACTGGATTGAATGCGTTGTCTTAAGGAAAAGCGAGGGAAGCGGGAACATGGGTTGTATCGGAATGATCAATGAATTGCTTTGGATGGGGCGGGGTGGCGCCCTTGGATGGAATTCGAGGTTATCTTGGGGGACCTATCTTGGCACACCAAAATAAACAACCAAACAAATGCAACAATATGATGCATCCTATGACATGGCAATATGGATGTGTGTTGGCCTAATAAGTTGAAGGGGGGGGATGAACTCA
>JAHIAM010020219.1:0-15332 GCA_021605205.1 Aegilops longissima
CATAAGCAAAATTCTTCTCTTGAATAGTAGTAAGGCAAACTCAACAAAATAACTATCATATGATTGAAAATTAAGATCAAGATGACAAGTTTCATGGTTATCATTATTCTTTAAAGCATCGTGTCTTCACAATAATCATCATAGATAGGAGGCATGCTTTCATCATAGTGAATTTGCACATCAAAACTTGGGGACAAAAAATATCATCTTCATCAAACATAGCATCCCCAAGCTTGTGGCTTTGCATATCATTAGCTTCATGGATATTCAAGGAATTCATACTAAAAACATTGCAATCATGCTCATCATATAAATATTTAGTGCCAAACATTCTAATGCATTCTTCTTCTAACACTTTGGCATAATTTTCTTTTCCTTCATACTCACGAAAGATATTAAAAAGGTGAAGCGTGTGAGACAAACTCAATTCCATTTTTTTGTAGTTTTCTTTTATAAACTAGACTAGTGCTAAAACAAGAAACAAAAAGATTCGATTGCAAGATCTAAAGATATACCTTCAAGCACTCACCTCCCGACAGGCGGCGCCAAAAGAGCTTGATGTCTACTACACAACCTTCCTCTTGTAGGCGTTGTTGGGCTGCAAGTGCTGAGGTTTGTAGGACAATAGTAAATTTCCCTCAAGTGGATGACCTAAGGTTTATCAATCCGTGGGAGGCGTGGGATGAAGATGGTCGTCTCTCAAGCAACCCACAACCAAATAACAAAGAGTCTCTTGTGTCCCCAACACACCCAATACAATGGTAAATTGTATAGGTGCACTAGTTCGTGAGAGATGGTGATACAAGTGCAATATGGATGGTAGATATAAGTATTTGTAATCTGAAATAATAAAAACAGCAAGGTAACAAGTGATAAGCGTGGCGTAAGCGGTATTGCAATGATAGGAAACAAGGCCTAGGGTTCATACTTTCACTAGTGCAAGTTCTCTCAACAATAATAACATAGATAGATCATATAACAAGCCCTCAACATGCAACAAAGAGTCACTCCAAAGCCACTAATAGCGGAGAACAAGCGTAGAGATTATGGTAGGTCTGAAACCACCTCAAAGTTATTATTTCCAATCAATCCATTGGGCTATTCCTATAAGTGTCACAAACAGGCCTAGAGTTTGTAATAGAATAACACACCTTAAGACACAAATCAACCAAAACCCTAATGTCACCTAGATACTCCATTGTCACCTCAAGTATCCGTGGGCATGATTATCGATATGCATCACACAATCTCAGATTCATCGACCAACATAAAAGTACTTCAAAAGTGCCCCAAAGTTTCTACGGAGAGTCAAAAGCGTGTGCCAACCCCTATGCATAGGTTCATGGGCGGATCCCGCAAGTTGGTCACCAAAACATACATCAAGTGGCACATGATATCCCATTGTCACCACAGATAAACACGGACAAGACATATATCAAGTGTTCTCATAAAAGACTCAATCCGATAAGATAACTTCAAAGGAAACTCAATTCATCACAAGAGAGTAGGGGAGAAGAAACATAAGATCCAACTACAATAGCAAAGCTCGGGATACATCAAGATCGTGCCATAGAGGAACACGAGAGAGACACGAGAGAGAGAGAGAGAGAGAGAGAGAGAGAGAGATCAGACACATAGCTCTTGGTACATACCCTCAGCCCAGGGTGAACTACTCCCTTCTCGTCATGGATAGCACCGATGATGAAGATGGCCACGGTGATGGGTTCCCCGTCCGGCGGTCTTGAGAACAGGCTCCCAGATGTTTTGGTGGCTACGGAGGCTTGCGGCGGCGGAACTCGATCTATCTTCTGTTACGGAAGTTTTACGATCGTGAGTATATATGGGTGAAAGAAATCGTCGGTGGGGACGAAGGGGGGCCACGAGAGAGGAGTGCGCCCGGGGTGGCGGGCCCCCACCCTCGTGAGCACCTCCCTTCTTTCTGATGTGCACTCCAAGTCCATCGGTGGCTTTCCTTCAAAATAACTTCTCGAGTTGATTTCGTTCCGTTTGACTCCGTCGATATTCCTTTTCCTCGAAATCTTGAAATAGGCAAAAACACACAATCTGGGCTGGGCCTCCGGTTAATAGGTTAGTCCCAAAAGTAATATAAAGTGGAAAATAAAGCCCAATATTGCCCAAAACAGTAGATAATATAGCATGGAGCAATCAAAAATTATAGATACGTTGGAGCGTATCAAACCCCACGACACCCAGGTAGTACACTGAATACTCCCCATTTTCTATCCCACAGCAAAATAGACTTCTCCGACACGCAACCTTCGTGCTCCTCCCATTTACACGTGGCGCTTTCGTCCACCGCAGCGCATCTGCCTCATCTCGACCTCGTCGCCGCTTGCCTTTGAAGCCGGTCCACCATCCTCGTGTTAAATGAAGAAGCCTCTTCCGGCATCGTCTTCCACGGTCTCGGATCTGCTTCCGGAAGGCGTAGCCTTGAGAAGTACCACCGTCGTGGACAATGAAATGACTCCGTTGCGGACCATGACTTACGAGGCGCCGCGACCATCGTTCTCCTCCTCGGTTGGTAATGTGTGTATTGAATCACTTAGCGGTACATATGCGATTCAATTTTGTTCATACCTACCCTTCAATTTTCTTGGGTGCTATTGTTCCCGTAAAAGCAATTGGTTATAGCCTCCATTGTCCAACAGAATATCAATTTGGTAATTGTGTGTCGCTCACATGTCATATTTGTGCTTGGGTAGTTTTTCATCACGCAACTTTGTAGTGTGGCAAATGATGGAAAGGTTTTAGAACTAGCAAGATGCCCATCACTACAAGAAATATGTCAACTTATGACCTATATCGGTGACCACGGAAGAATTGGTCATAGATTTATGACCATTTGAGACCAATTGGTCAAAAGCTGTTCGAGGGCTCCAAACCCTAAACCATTCGACCATTTTGGTCGGAAAGGTCATAATTTCCTTACATGAAATGGTCATAAAGCTAACATTGCTAGTCCATTGCCTTATTTCTAGTTGTTAACGACCAATATAGATGGTCATAGCCTTGTAAATTGTGGTGGGTTGCTATGACTAGGCGCCACCTCATCGGTTTTGCCTATGTGTCATGTCCATGTGGCAATTTTGCCCTAGGTTGTGAAGCAACCTATATTTCATCATTCCCAAAATTCCCAAAAAAATTCATAAATTCTTTGGGTCATATCTTAAGTCAAATATGTAAAAACCTTCCTTGCCTAGTTCAAAAATAATTTAAAAATATTCATTTTCCTATTATGTTGAGAATGTGATTTGTGAAGGAAGTACCACTTTGGCATGTCCAAATAGTATCCATTTTCTACAATGCTTTCCTATGCCCAAATAACCATCCTCCACCAAATGCCAGCTCAATCCATTCATTATTTTGAGCGAGCTTCAACATTAATATTTATGTCGGTGTGGTGGTTTGCAAAGCAAGTACCACCTAGGATCCTCCTTTTGAGCTGAAAATTTGTGAAAGCGGTCTTCTTAGTAACTGATCATCTTCAGCCAAAACTCCACCCGTGTAGCCATGTACATTTCCCGTCACCTAATCAAACACTTGGCTGCTAATATATGTTTGAACATCGATTGGTCTCCTCGTGAGAATCTTATGTTGTAATTTTCTTCCTAGCACCAACACAGGGAGTGCCCAACCCACTAGACATGCCTAGGCCGCCCAGAACACATGGCAGCATGCCAGGTCACGTGGTGACCACCTTGGCCAGGCATCTTGATTCTGGCAGCTCTAGAGTTGGGGCCCTCGGCCACCGCCCAAACCTCGAGTATCGCCACCAAACCATGTATTTATGATTAAATAGGTCCTTATGTAACTAGAAATGATTTTGGAAAAAATAAATAGCAAACTATGAGGCAGCTGCAGTTCAAATTTGACCCGCTCCGGTGAATCGGCGAGAATTTGTCTTTTCCACGAGAGGTGGATCAAAATTTTTACACCAGACCATTTTGTCAATTGTGCATTAAATATGGCCTAGTATTTTATAAAAATGATTTGGTCCAATTTTGCAACAATTATTTGGTAGTTCCTTCACAAAAAACCTCCTTTCGGGCACTAGAAAAATGGAAAATGGTTTTTAGTCCAGCGAAAATGAAAACTTCCTTAGGCAACATTGTTTGCTATTCAATATGCACCCTTGTGCACAATATGAGATCATTTGAACAAACTATGCCATCAATGTGGCCATAAGATTGATCATTTGGCTTGAAAGCCATGAATCTTCACACTTGATAGCTCATTTACGAGAACACTTTTTAAAATAATTACCGTATTACAAGTTTATTATTTTCCGGAAACTTGGTCACATATAATGACACAATCACGAAGGTTTCCATTTTTTGATTCTTTTTGAATTTTTTATGCCCGTTTGAAAATGCGGTCAAAGCGGCGGGCTTGATGGTTCCTAGCTAGTGGTTGAATCTTGGAATTTTTGGTGTTTCTATGATTAAATAGATACTTATGTACCTAGAAATGATTTTGGAAAAAATAAAGAGCAAACTATGAGGCAGCTTGCAGTTTAAATTTGACCCGTTTCCAGCTGAATCGACGACAATTTGTCTTTTTCATCAGAGGTGGATCAAAACTTTTTTCACCCAACCATTTTGTCAATTGTGCATTAAATATGGCCTAGTATTTTAGAAAAATGTTTTGGTCCAATTTGGCAACAATTATTTGGGAGGTCCTTCACAAAAAAACCTCCTGTTGGGCACTCGAAAAATGGAAAATGGTTTTTCGTCCAGAGAAAATGAAAACTCCCTTAGGCAACATTATTTGCCATTCCAATATACCCTTGTGCACAATATGAGATCATTTGAACAAACTATGCCATGAATGTGGCCATAAGATTGATCATTTGGCTTGAAAGCCATTTGGTGGATAAAAGCTTTTGACACCCAACCATTTGGTCAATTGTGCATTAAATATGGCCTAATATTTTAGAAAATGATTTGGTCAATTTTGCAACAATTATTTGGTAGTTCCTTCACAAAAAACCCATTTTGAGCACTCAAAAATGATTAAAAATAGCTAGAAATATGAAAATGCATACAAATTGGTCCTAATCCATAAAATGTGGTCTAACTCTAGTGAAAATTTGTGTGGTGCCCTTTTGCAAAATATTTTTGATAGCTACTTCATAAAATCTATCTATTTTAGTACTTAAAAACTATTCTACATCATGATTTTACGAAACAATCATAGCTTCACGGATCGATGACATGGCGTCCATCCATCCATCCATCCATCTCTCCATCCCATCCATCCATCCATCTATCTACAGAAAAGAAAAAAAGAAAAGAGATACCCACCACATGACCCCAAACCCTAGCTCGGATCGACCCTCCCCCCGTCGCCCCTTCCTCCTCGTCCCCATCTCCTGCGCCGCCCCTTCGATCTAGATTCCTCCTCCGCCTCCCTCCTTCCACCTAGTCGCCCCTCGGCAGATCAAGCGGCAGCCCAACCTCACGGCCTCCTCCTCTTGGTCAGTGGATCCGTGGGCACATCTTCCTGCTGACCACGGCGCCACCCGGCCTCCACTCCACCGTCGGCATCCTTTCCCCTCCCTCTCAGTAGATCCTTTTGAGCAGCCACCTCGAGGTGTCGCCGCCACCAGCAGGGAGGGAGGCGCTACCTCCTCAGCTTGGCGGAGGGGTGGAGCCCGGCACACCCGGCAACCGCCGTCCCAGAGCCACTTCATCCCAGCGTGGCGGCAATTCTCTCTAAATGTCGCGTCATGCCAGCGGGTGAACAGCAGGCGGATTCCCATCTGATGGTGAAGCAGAAGCGCAGTAACACGACCGACCACCACCGCTACCATCAGCGTGATCCTTTCGCTGCTCTGCTGAGGATGGATGGATGGATGGATGCGAGGTTACGTGTGGAACGAGGAAAGTACCCGTCAACACCCGCTCAAGGTGACCGTCGCCGACATCCGTCCCAGTGCGCCAAGATCGAGGATGACATGAAGGTAACTAACTACTTCTCTCTCTATTCATTAGCCCACTTCTTCTTCATGACCAAATCACGCATGGATGCGGTGAGATTTTGGAACATTGGAAGCAACTTAACCTTGCATTAGCTAGGCTAGTTAGGTGCTTGTATTTTGGACGGTGTTGATCTTGCACCTTAAGAAGTGTCTTAGTTTATACATACCTTCATTTTATTTTGTGCTCATAGATGCAAATAAGTGTTTTGGTTGGATGTTACATTTCTGGAAGGACTGAATATGCCCTTTTGTCTAGTACAACACCACACGAGGATCAAATTCATTGTTAGAAAGTTAGAAATTGATATTACGAGTTCCTTATAGTGCAAACCAAAGCAGCTACTCCAACAACCATCAAATGAAACCATGTTTTTTAAAATTAAAGGTCTGATTGATATTGGTCCTTCTTTTGTGAGATATAATATGTATACTCTATTCTCTTACAACTAATAACATTTTTAAACTTCTTTTGGTGGTGCTTTCGCTTTCACTCAGACCATATCATTGGTGAGCAGAAAGAAACAAGTGCACAACTAGTATGTCGATGGGCTTATTTTTCTTGTGTAGCTGCTCTTGCA
The DNA here is from genome assembly GCA_021605205.1 of Aegilops longissima. NCBI lineage: Eukaryota > Viridiplantae > Streptophyta > Magnoliopsida > Poales > Poaceae > Aegilops > Aegilops longissima. Next base: position 6,580 of record JAHIAM010020219.1, read on the forward strand.
CTTGTTGTACAACAAGTTGATCACTATCTACCTGCTTAGAATTTTCACTTTATATAAAATTTTGAGAGGCAAATCTTGGCTAGGAACTCAACTCTGCTTCTTGTTGTTGGAGTTTCGGGCTTGTTGCATAGTTCGTAGCTTCAAGTGTACTACGCTTCTAGCCACGATGCACTACAAATTAATATAAATTACAAAGTGTACACAACATTGCACCTTACATTCTTCTCTTGTGAAATCAAATGCCATGGTAGGCATTCTTTTATCAACTTCTTTGTACATGTGCTCTGCTTTGAGGCTCTTGTATAAATTGTGCCTTTTAACTTGATGTACATAGCATGCAATTTTTCTTGTATCACATTCACACATGATACTCTTAATATAGAGTTGTTTTCCGAGCTAGTTCATTTACTCTTAATCTGGTCTATTTGTCACCAATACTTGCTGCTATGCTATAGTAGACCTTGTTCATATTTATTAGCTAAGTTTGCTTGTCCTTGGTATCTATATGCATGCCATTTGTGTTTCGAGCTTTCTCTAAAATGAAATAATAGGACTACTAGTCACCAATACTTGAGTTAATCTAACTCCTTACCGCTATGCTATAGTAGGCCTTGTTCATATTTATTAGCGAAGTTTGCTTGTCCCACGATGATCCATATACATGCTATTTGTGTTTAACGTTCTCTGAAATGAAATAATAAGATTCACACTCCATGGACCAGGGCGACCACGGACCTCCACAGCGATGATGAAGCCTGCACATGGTGAGCTCGATGGAACAACGATTGCCTCGGTGTAGTGCAGCCGAGTTGGGCCACTCCGGTGCATCGGGAACTACATGCTGCTGTCCTTTGTCTCATCATCTTAACTTCATTGTCCTTTGTCTCATCATCTTAACTACTACTGATGGTAGGAGTATTTTATATATTGTTCATTTCTTGGCCGCCCAACATGTTTGCTAATCATCCATCGCCTCATGTTATATGATCCCTACCTAGTAACTTCATTGTATGCAGACTTGTGGTGTTGGTTCAATTTAGTCAAATTAATATATATCTTTGCTATGCCACAACTACTACTCATGCGCATTTAATCCTGATTAGTAGCTTCATCCATAAGTGGCAAACAAAAAATGTTGATTTTCATCTTATCTCTGTGACAACCAATGGAGTTGAATTGCAGCATGAATGTCAAGCTGGGTTCAATTCTTGGGCAATATATGTAGTTTCCACTCTTCACGCCCAAGATTAGTATCTGCAGCTCTCCTCCTCCTCCATACATCCGGTACTAGTTACCCAACGAGCAGCACACCACTCATTTGGATCTCGCCCAAACCCGCTCATCTTCTTTGCTTGTGGCAGAGAATACTCTCTGTTGAGTATTTAAAGGAATGAATATCTGTTAAATATGGAGTTAGGATCATCTAATAAAATTTCTACTATATATAATATATATGCATGGGCGAGATTGCTAGCATCATTTACACAAGATACACCCTTTGAATTGAATTGATTGGTTCAGTTTAGTATATTCTTCACCCAACCTTCTATCATGCTTATAACTAGTGCTCTGCTCATGTTGTTAGACAGGATTTTCACTTCTGCCATCCCAACCTTCTATCATGCTTACAAGATTTTTCTTTGCAATGATGCTTCGATTACCTTGCTTCTTTGTTGGGAGCGGAAGGAGCTGTTCCATGCATTGAATCTGGGGAGAAAATCACCTTGGCATGTACACCATCACCTTGGGCATGCTTGTGCCGCTTCTGCTCGGCCTCAACATGTCTGGAGTGCCATAAGCGCCGCCCTCACGCTCATCTTCCTCGACTTTAAAGGCCTTCTGCCTGCCTCGAGAAGGTAATTGTGTGTCCATCCGTCTGCCGATTAACTAAGTTGTGCCCCATTGATGTCCTACTAATGTTAATTGTTACTACCATGGTCTTGATGCTGTTGAGAATATGATATGTGCCTTAATTCTAAGTTCGGTCTCTCTTAAGAGACATTTCTAGCTTTCGACTCAAAGTTGTTAACTTGATCTGCATGAGTTTACTCACTTATAACACGAGTATTTACTCTACCAACAGAGACTTTGTATGCATGCTACGATGAGTGCTTTCTTTGTAATATTTCACCTTCGTTATGCATAGGTTTATTCGGTTTGAATTCTGCATGACATGAAATAGATATTCTGATGTTTTTCTCAACTTGTTTTCACTTGTCACTTGATATATACTTGCTTGTACTTGAAGCTGTGGGTTAATGTTGGTGGTTTTGTTCTACTTGGATGCATTGGTACCCATCATCGGTGAGCGGATGCAACAGCGGCAAGAAGCTCATGGCTGTGCATCTAAAGCACACCATGGACACCATCCACTTCCTCATAAATGCTAACTCAATCCAGGATCATCGTCGACACTATCATCCACAGGTACCTTCCTTGGTTCCTTTATTCTCTCTGCCTTTGTGAAGTTTAGTATCGTGTCTTTGATGAGTATTGTTAGATCTTGCGAGTTGAATGTATGGTCGTGATAGTAGAAGATGGTATTTTGTTTTAAGTAGCAATGTGTTGTAGTGCAGTTTTTTACACAACCTGCATATGTGCCATGCATATTCATATTGTTTCTCTGTTTCTTATATGAACTACTATCTCATTTTAACTAGATCGACAACAAAAAGCATGGTACTAGCTGAATGTTGAATAGTGCATTCTTGAATGGCTGTTCATAATATATTTGCCCATTTTTCTCATTCTTTTACGATTCATATATGAGGATGACGGAGGAAGCCATGTTGCTGTTTTGTTTAGTCTCATACGACTATCGCCCGTCGGCGAGTCCGTGTTGTTCATCGACTATGGTTCCAGCCACGACTCTAGAAGTTTTGTCTTGTTGAAGTTGCATAGAAATATGAGAGAGTCCGGTGAGTCCGAGGAGCTTGTGAAGTAGTACTATATTACACTTGTAGAGCTTGTAAAGTATTGTATTATACATGGCCCTTTGTCTTGGCACGGATAGAGCTTGTAAAGTATTGTATTATGTGATCTGGTTGCTCTTGTTTAAGTATTATGTGTGTTTTTGTCTCTGCGAATCTGAATCTGCTTGAAATATGAAGAATATGAGTCGATAGATGGGACCCTTACGACAAATTGAAACACTGTTACGAGAACACGACAAGCTGGGACCCATCGACTAGTGGACCCATTTAATAAAAAGAAATGAAATTTTTAGCCAAAATGGCATGACCCAACAATAAAAAAGGCTGCCATATTGGGCTTGCCCATGATCTGACCAAAAATTGATGAAAAAAAACACAAATAGGCTGAATTGTTGGGCTCGGCCCATGTAGAAAATCGAATTGGACCGGGCTGAATCTTGTGCCACATCAACTTGCACCTGTTGGATGCCTCGTGGCACAGGGGAGGTTGCTAGTGACCAAAGCATACGGTAGGAATATTTTGGTCGTAGCGTCTTTGACCATTCGGAGAAGAAAGGTCGCTATAGTCGGTTCGGCCTTGACTTTGACTATACATTTTTTGGTCACAAAAGGTCATAAATGGAAATTTGTGACCTTCGCGTTGACCAATAGTGGTGGTCATAAGTTGACATATTTCTTGTAGTGCATGCGTTGCGAGCATCAAGATGCATTGTATGAGTAGTTTATCTTGTGGGAGAAAAGGATGAGCGAGGGAAGGCCTTATTTGCAAATCACGGAGAGGGTATGGGTATGTTTACGCAAAATTCCCATTTGTTTCCTTCCTATCTGTCGGATATAAATCGGACGGACCTATATTGCAAGAAAAAAAGTATAGAGAAAAAAAGTAGACAGTATAGGAAGTAGAGATAAATATTAAATATTAAATATAAAATAAATATAACCGTGAGAGAGAGAGTAGAGATAGCGCGAGCGTCGGGAAGAAAGGATTGCGCGGCGCCCAGGAAAAAGCGGGCGTCCGCTTTAGTTTCAATGTGTGTCCGTGGCGCTTTATAAATCAACGCCCTCCACACCGCTCAGTGCCTTGCCACCTCTCATGTGCCTCGCCACGCTCTCTCGCTCTTTTTAGCCTCACCGCCCAGCGCTGCCATGCCGCCGTGTTGCTTGGAAACTTGGGGATCTGGTGGCGTTAGCGCGCGCCTCGGCGGCTTCTCCGCGAGATCCGGTTCAGCAGGATGCGCCTCGGCCTCGGCAATTCGACACCACCAACTTGGCGCGCGCCACGCCAGCGTCGTGGCCGTCCGTGGCCTCATAGAACATTGAACTTCCCCAACATGCCGATCTGCGGGAGGCGGGGCGGGGCTCGCGCCTCTGCCGTAACTTAACGCAAGCGAGGATCGTCGCGACAACCGGGCGGGAGCACCATCTCGGCGTCGGGCGAGATGGACGAGAAGCCATGGCATTGTGGCGCCAACACTTCCGGGACATCATCAATGAGCACGAGTTCTGGCGGCAAAGGAGAGAGAGGGATAAGAGGAGGCGGGCGAGCACGCCTCGCGCGAAAGGAGCGTGGCGGCGGACGCTCAATTCAACATGAGTCTAGTAGCGTCATGCCACAGAATCGATGGCGATCGGTATCTTCACGCCTACAGTCACATGTCGGAGGAGGACATCACCAGGAGGTCGGACTGACGAGGGTAGTTGAATTATCTTTTTTATCTATCTATCTTTGAGAACTATCCTCTGCTCTCTAGTATCTACTTCTCGATCTCAGCGCCGCAGCTTTTTAAAGCGCCCGGCAGCGTTGCGATTCCGTTGGAGATGCTCTAACATGGCGGGCGAGTGCTTTAATGTTGCCCACAAGATCTTGAGAGTATTACTAGTAGTATTTTTCTTGCCATGTTGAGATTTTAAAACCACGAGTGTGAACATGCGGAGGAGCAATGAAGACCAAACCACGGGATATTGGGGACATCTTCAAGGAGTGTGGCAAGTTAAAGAGGAGTTGCACGAACCTGTAAAGCGAGCTTTGGTAAGTAACACCCTTTCAATTACTTTCGTTTAGCCTCGTGTTCTTGATGGGTATATGTTGTAGTTTCCGTTTCTCTTAAGCGTGGTGCTCTCGATGTGTAATAAGAAGAGTCTTAATCGTCCTAATGCTTTCGTTTTTAACTTGATGTAGGAAGTGGGTGTTCTCACCTTGTAGTCTGTTTTATATTTCTTTTCCTTTTGAATTCACTTCTCGAGTTCTGTTTATAAAGCTTCTACTAAATGGATCTAGGTTTCTCTGAGTATTGATCTAAAAAAAGTAACTTCATGTTAGGATGCAGTTCTTGCGAGGAGGAAGTATGGTCAACCTCGAGATCATGTTTCCGAATGAGGTTGGATTACACACAAGGTGCGAGTTCCCTAATGATCTTGGATTAGACACAAGGTGCAAATTCCCAGATGATGCTTGGATTACACACAAGCCGGTGGAGTCGTCGAGTTGTTCGTGTCCTCGTGGCATTAGTAAAGGCTGAAAGAAAGCATGCAGCAGCCCTTGAGAATGTAGCTGAGTTCTGAAGAAGCGAAAAGAGCAATCAGATGCTCTCTTCACCCAAGCCAAAGAAGAGATGGAAGAAGCGAGAAATAAGCTAGCGAGGCGAGGCGAGGCTAGGCGTCTCACTATCTAAAACTGTTGTCAATACAAAATTTCCTTCATAATAGCTAGGTTCAAATGTTTATCCGATCGACATGCACATTGTGATATACGTGCATCTACGATGTGGCACAAAATGTTTTTTTGGGTCATATAATAACAACAATTACTTTCCAAACAATATGAGACGAAGCATTGGACATGGTATAGTTCAGCATAAACCCGACATTCCAAGTTCAACTTCCACATCAAACTCATGTTCACGAGATATCGCACATTCATACATAATGTCCACAACCATGATTCACTTCAAAGCCAAAAAAATGTGAGGAGAGTTATAAATAAAGAAAAACCTCTACTAGTTCACTGCTACGGTCTGAGCACAACAAGTCAAGACCATGCGTAAATTAATTACTCCTCCGTCCCATAATATAAGATGCTTTTAGACACTAGTATAGTGTCAAAAACGTCTTACATTATGAGACGGAGGAGTATTCAATCATGTTTTCTGTTCTAAAATGCACCGCTCGTGGAAGGGCGTGTTGCTTGCACCTGCAGATTCAATGAAGGCATCGTGGCGGTCTTAAGCTGGTTGCACGCGGCGAGGAGGCATGCTCGGCCGATTGCGCAGCAAGTGCGGCCCTCTTGCCGTGGCCCGGTTCAATGCACTGCGCTATGAGAGGTTGCGTCAGTGTCGAGCAATCACTCCCTCCGGTCCTTTTTCTTTGGGTATAACAAAATCTCGTTTTCCATTCACATTTTACAAGTAAAATTCATGGACAAACTTTGACCAAGAAATACGATGGGGACTAGTAAACGAATGGAGGTAGTAGTTTTTTAATCAAAGAAGGTTTCCCCTTCCGATTCTTGAAAACCAGCATCTAAGTCTAAACCATAGTATTTGCCCTAGAACTACCGGGTTCAACATCTAGCATACATAAACCCATACAACCATCGCCAAGTAGGTACGTAGTACTATGAATTCCATTTTGCTCCATACCAATCGTTCTAAAAACTACTTACTACTTATAACGTGCCATTGAAAATCAAAACTCTTAACCCGCTAAAAAGCGATATTTTAAGCGTGGCTACTCGTCTGTGTGGCAATTGGTGAGCCATCGCCTTGCAAGTCATTCACATGGTCCCGACCATCAACTCCTACAAAGTTGCTCCACCACGTGCCGGTACCCATGAATGCAGCAATGTCGTGCGCCTAGGGTTTTAGGGTTTATTTGTTAACGTCGCCTTCGTAACACTCATGTGTGCGAGACAGCGAGATCCCATTGCGTGCGTGCGCCTCTTCTCTTCGTATATGTACTCCACCGTTTTATGCGGTGTCCAAAAATTATAATAACTACTAGCAATGTGCCAATGCGTTGCCACACAATCAAAGTAGATTAATACATATTCACGATTTGATAGAAAAAAAAGTCTAGTTTTGAAATCGTATATCACTAAAAATATGTTATGTTTCACTCAAAATATATTCCTTTGGCGGTTTTGATGAGATAAGGGAGGAATGTTGTTGGTTTCAAGATTAGAAGTGGTATATGTCTAATTTCTACTCTTACTAGCAAGATGCCCGTGCGTTGCTGACGGAACATCAAGATCTTGTGGGATAAAAGGATGAGCGAGGAAGGCCTTATACTGCAAATGTGGTGAAGAGTGCGGGTAAATTGCCATATTTTCCTTCCTATCCGTCAGATATAAATCAGATGACCTACATTGCGGGATGGCAGGCCCACCATCATCACAACTCTATTTTTATCCCTACTCTTATAAAAAGCATTGTCGGTGATGATCGTGTGCCTGCCATCCTGCAATATAGGCCGTCCGATCTATATCTAAGGATAGGAAACTATAACAATTTTGCAAAAAGATACCCACCCCTCTCCACATTTGCAAATAATTCCTCGTTCATACTTTTACAAGATAAACTACTCATACAAATGCATCTTGATGTTCCGTACAGCATGGGCATCTTGCTAGTTGTTGCAAAAAGCCCATGTGTGTGTGAGAGAGAGAGGAGAGTGGAGGAGGGCCAGTGCATGTGTGACAAAGACACAAGTAGTGTGTGTGCGATATGTATCAGCTTAAAATGAGGCGATAGTGTGTGCATTTGCACGATCGAGAGGCGTGTCTCAAGAAGGAAGAAAAAGCTACATAGATACAAGGAGGGGAGAGAGAGACATGTATGCGATGGTGGAAGCACGGTGTGCGGGTGTATAAACCTATCTAGAGGCTAGCCGGTCGATAAATGTTTGTGAGAGAAATACTGGTCAGGGTCTGCAGCGAGTTTTGTGTGTGTGTGAGAGAGAGGCGGTGGTCGGGAAGGGAGTGGAAGCAGGAGTTGTGTGTGTGTGTGTGAGGAGAGAGAGAGAGAGGCGGTTGTCGGTGTCAAAACGGTGGATCTCGGGTAGAGGGTCCCAGGCTATGCGTCTAGGTGGATGGTAACAGGAGACAAGGGACACGATGTTTTTACCCATGTTCAGGCCCTCTCGATGGAGGTAATACCCTACTCCTGCTTGATTAATATTGTTGATATGGGTAGTACAAGAGTAGATCTACCACGAGATCAAGGTGGCTAAACCCTAGAAGCTAGCCTATGGTATGATTGTTGTTAGTCCTCGGACTAAAACCCTCTGGTTTATATAGACACGGATAGGTTAGGGTTACAGTCGGTTACAATGGTAGGAGATCTACATATCCGTGCCGCCAAGCTTGCCTTCCACGCCAAGGAAAGTCCCATCGACCGGGGCGAAGTCTTCAATCTTGTATCTTCATAGTCTTGGAGTCGGCCGTGATGATAGTTGGCTATCCGGACACCCCTAGTCCAGGACTCTCTCGGTAGCCCTGAACCAGGCTTCAATGACGGCAGTCGGTGGCGCATATTGTCTTCGGCATTGCAAAGCGGGTTCCTCCTCGAATACTTCATAGAAGGTTTTGAACACAAGGATAGTGTCCGGCTCTGCAAAACAAGTTCCACATACTACCGTAGAGAGAATAACTTTTGCCTGATCTGTGGCGTATTCAGCGTGACATCATACACACGGCGAGCCTTTATATGAATCGTTTTCTTGTTCCACCTCAGCGCGTTTAGCGGGCGGCTTCCACAGCACGTCTTATCAAAGCATAGATCGTGCCCCTTATTCGGAGATTCCCATCAATACGGACGTGGGTAA
>JAHIAM010020220.1:0-15024 GCA_021605205.1 Aegilops longissima
GGTGTCTCTCGAACAAACCGTTCTCTCGATGTCGACTCCTCTCGTCCGCACCTTCTCTTCCCTCTCTCGGGCATTTTCTCTCTACCCCATCGTTGGTGGCCTCGCCATACATCACCTCTCTATGATGAAGCCATGAACACTTAAATTACATCCACCACAGAGGACCCCACGACACACACGCTGCCATGCGCAACCCCCACACACACACACAAGACTCCATCTCTCTCTCTCACACACAAACTAAGACTCCATCTCTCTCTCTCCTCTCTCTCTCTCTCTCACACACACACACACACACCCACACACACTAAGACTCCATCTCACACACATGCTCTAGGCGGAGCATTTGTTCCTACCCTTCATCCAACCTTACCGTATGATAAACAATCACCTTTATTTACTTGCATAACATGGACAAATTCCACTTTACTTTAGTAGTCAACAAACTTATCATCTGTACCCTTATAAAAAATGAGTTGGCGATGATGGTGTACTGCCATCTTATGTCTGAACCGTATGATCTATATCTAAGATAGAAAGCAAACTATGATAATTTTACAAAGATACCGCACCTCTCTCCACATCATTATCTCCATAACCTCATTGCTCAGCAATTAAAAAGGAATAAGTCTGGAACAATCTAGCATGCATGGTGGCGCTGCTTGCGCGCAAATCCATCCCATGCCTCCGCCCATTCGAGCCACCGGTCACCACCAGCTCCTCCTCCTCGCCTTATCTTTCATCTTTCATTTTTGATGACATTCTCGAGATACCAGTTTTCCTATAAAATTCTCGAGATATCATTAGATTTACATGGGATTACTCCTGCATGGGTCAATAACAACAGGTGTTTTGTAAAAAATGCATATTGATGTTCAATGCACGAAATCTTGCTTGTAATTATATAGCTAAATCACGGTAGGAAGTGACATTTTTGACACAACCCGTTAACATGGCCACGTAAATCACTAGCTAAAGTAAATACCATTATACTTATATCCCGATGCAAAAGGTTGAGTACATGTCAAAAGTAGAAATCGCTTTTAGCCTTGTCTCTCGAATCTCTCTCTCACACACACACGATTCGTGGCGCCCTTAAGCAAACACAGTATGTTACAATTTGTGCCGTGCGTGATCTGCGCATTTATTTAAGCGGGCGAACCCAAACAATGCTGCATTCATTCCCCTCCGCCGCCTCTTCTCTCGCCATCGCCCGGTAGCCATGGGCGGCGAAGGTAACAACATCGCCATACTCTACCGAATGGCCTTTAATATAAAATTTTAGTGGTCATGCATGCATCTTTTGTGCTAGCACTCCTATATAAGGGTTGACGGTCGCTTCCAGAGACGTGCTGCGATGAAGAGGAAGGAGAAGGAAGCGGGCTGTGGAGTAACGTTTTTACCACAATTTCTTAGGAAACTAAGTGCAATAATTGAGTAGTTTGCAAACTACCACTACACGAAATGATTCAAAACCTATACTCCCTTTCCGCTCCGCTTCTGCGTGAACGTAACCATACAGGCGTCGATTGCGCATTAATGCCGAGGCGGAGCGACCTCTCAGTGCCAGCTTTGAAGTGGCGCCTTGCAGAAGGCGCCCGCTTCCGGAACCTGTGACTCCGCATCGAGGCGCCATAGGCCTGTTTGGATCCATGGGTTAGTGTTAGTTTGTGCTAGTTGGGGCTCAAATAGCCCTAAAGTATCCAAGCATGAGGGTTTAAATTGGAGCAAGTTGCAGAACCCACCAAAAAACTATCCCACCAAGAGGTGCTAGCGGAGATAGTTCTCATGGGACCCTTGAAAAATCACTTTTCTCTCTCCATGAAGTGCATTTATTGTCAATCTAACCCTGTCACCCAAACACCTCTTTGGCTACTGATTAGTTCGGGGTTAGTCATGAGTTAGTCTAACCTCTTGCTAAGTTAGAGTATCAAGCAGGGAGCGATATAGGACATGCAAGTTTCTCAAAGCATCTGAGCAAATTAGTACATGAAAGGATTTTTTATTTTTGAAAGCGGAGCGTGAAAGAATTTTTTAGAATGCTCTTGGCATGTAGCTAACATGTGATAGTTAAGCGCCTCAATAGGCAGAAGCAGCGCCGCTGCACTTTGATAGAGGCGAGGAGGAGAAGCGTCTGAGCTGCTGGATTACTAGAGATAGGTGTCGTCTGAAGCCAACAAATATGGTGATAGCATGGGTTAGCCATGTACTAGTATGATGTAACTACTGCTTGGGCTGCCGTGTTTGTACTTTTCAGTCCTTGTGGAGATGATTGGTTAATTTTATATCGCTGAATAATATTAAATATTATGAGTGTATCGCTCCACCACGAGGTTCCTTGCTCCTTCTCGTCGTCCGGAATCTATGTTCTTCCACTCTATTTTTTTCGTGAGCTTTGTTCATCCTTTTGCCAACAGCGAGACATCAAGGTGCGTGTTATGCAAGGATCGTTCCATCTATATGGAGAACACGTGGGACTGGAACTACTGAGGCGGACATGTACCCGAGGTGGGCGTCGAACCGAGTAATGTAAGCCTTGATAAGTGAAGTAGAAAGGCACAAATGGTATGAACATGCGTGACATATAGGGTGTGTTTGGTTGCATTCTCGACTCAGCATAGTTGTTCCCTCTTCATGCATGCTCAACTCAACACCCCTCTTCATGCATGCTCTCTTCATGCATGCTATCTTCATGCATGCTTCTAGTGTATTTGTGCTAAACTAGTGTGGACTCATGCACCCTCCATACACTCTACCAAACACCCAAAAGTAGGTGAAGGGAACTCTTAGGCAGCATTTGTCTCTTACTCGTACTACCACTAAATGTTATGCGTGCAATGCCTGATGATGTTATGATCGTGCAGTACTCAACTACTACTATATTAGTTGGAGGCACATATTAACTTTTATATTTGTTTACGTGTATGCCTGAGACCTTCCAACTAGGCGTGTCTTTCTCTCGAGTCGAACTTTGTATCGTTCATACCACTAAGTACTACTACGTGTAGTCTCCGACCCAAAGTGGAAGAAGTGGAGCGGCTCTACGCTGTTTTTTATCTTGGGCTCTACCACGCTGTTCATGTCCCACTCCTTTCGGCGTGTGGGACATCCTGCACGTGCGTGTTTGGCACCGCTTCGTCGAAGTTGAAACACTAGCATTCATCGAAATAAAATATAATTATAAATCAGCGGTGATACTATTTTTTCGAACCAATCAGCGGTGATACTATACCGCGGTTTCCTTGCTCCTCGATATCGAAAGAATACTTCCGTTAGCCAACATGTGGGCGTCGACCATCTTGGTCCACTTGCCATGCCGAGAACTCAAAGTCACCTAGGTCGTCGCGTCGCGATAACAATGACTAATGAGCCGACAAATCACATGCCCACTTCCCACTTTGAAGTTGCTCGGACGAAGGAACCACCATGACTTCGTTGAATTCCGCTTCTTGAAGAAAACTACTGTACCAGCGATCTTGCTAGCTAGTAGTTACTCCAGAGAGCCTCCTTTACGTTCATAGGATAGGAATATGAAAATCATAGGAAGTGAGATGACATGCATCTCAATTCCTATAGAAAAGATGCCATTTGATGCTTAGGATAGGAATTTTTCATTTAGTCTAGGCTAATGTCTTGGTTATTTTCCTAAAAACTACAGTAGTAACTAGTACTAGTATTGGTACATGCTAGTACTGGACCTGAACACAAACTAACTACTAGTACTACTACTTCTTACATGCTGGCGACGCGTCGTTCTCCTTGGCGACACCCCGTGCTTGGATCTCCCGACCTCTCCATAGCAGCGTGTCGTCCTTTTCTTTCTTGCGGTGGCGGGCCTCTCTTGTCTTGAGTGCTTCGACTTTTCGCTCCCTACATGCGGCTTTGGCCCTCTTGCTCTAGCCCATTGCCTTGGCATCTTCAAATTCCTCCCACATAGTTGTCGGTCGCGGCGGCGATGAACTTCAACGCGGCGGGATGCCATCGCTTCCCTACCATTTTGTGTGCGATGCGTGGCGGTGAGGAACTCGGCGGCGGGATCCATCGCTGCCTTATCGGTTAGTGTGCAGCGGTGGCATGAAACGACACTTGGTGAGAGCTCGGGGTGGAGTGGCGGACAACCGTATAGTGCATTGGTTTGTCAAGAGCTTAGACAGGAAAGCAAGCAAATTTGGATTCCCCTTCAATCCTGGTCATTTATTACGAGTAAAATGCATTGGCGGTCATCGAACTTGTCTTGATAGCTCACTTTGATCATTGTATATGAGATATGGTGATTATCGGTCACTAGCTCAGCGTATAGCTCCATATTTGTCGGTGGACCAGTCAAACAGTCGCATCGCCTCATCATCTCGTGTTCTTTATCTATCTATCTATGCGGGCCTACATCGGTGAAAAAAATAAAAACCAAAATTATCGTATGTGACATTCTGTTTAGAAGTTTCTTGGAGGCCTCCAAAGCGAGCATGTATTCACTGGCTCAACACCAGCGGTCATACTCGTGACTCGGCGCCTTGCTCATGTATATAATCCATCCTAGCGACAATCTATAAAACAGCCTAGCTAGAGAGGTACTATGGTGCGGAGTATGTACTATCGTGAGCAACCGATCATAGTGCCCTTGCACGCAGTGTGTGTCGATCGATTAATCCATTATTCATAAGTTATGTATGGTTGTGTGGTGTCTAATGGTGGTCATCGAATGCTAGCTGGCGACAAAAGCGGTTGCATGGGCGCTGGTTGTCATCGTGCGCATCGCTTCAAGGCTCGTCATCCATGAGTTCACATTTTACCACCGCGGTGTCGGCCGCCACAGCCTCGAAACCCCTTCCGCCGCTAGCGAGTGCTTCCCTTGAAGCGATCACCGTCTCTCGAGCGTCAATGCGCATTCACCATCCTTAGCTGCGGTGCGATTGGTGTATCAGCGACATGCGGGCACGATGCCGTTAGGCCCACATGTTAGTGAGACAACGCACCTGCGGTTAAGTCCAAGCGGCGTCCGCATTCACGCCCAGCGACCTCTCACTGGCGCCGCATTCAGCAGCGCGGCGAAGGCGCCACCGTCGCGGCATCCGGTGCAGCGGCTCGCGCAAATGACACCACGGCTGCCGATGAACCTACTCCGCTGCCAGCCATCCATCCGTCTGCGCGGCTCATTGCCATTCGCCGCTATATTAGCAGGCCCCGGCTCCCGCCATAGCCAAAGACCCACTCGTTCTCCTCCGGTCCCTTCCTTTTGTTGCTTCCTCAACCATGGCCTCGGGCACTCCAAAGATCTCTTGGGCGTACTATCGCGAGGAGCGGCGAAGGACATCGGTGGCTCCGCTCGGCGCTCAAAGCTCTCTTGGGCGTACTCTCGCGGAAGCGAGCGAAGGAGATCGCCGGCTCCCCCAGCCACCCTCCGTCGCCCGACCACTGAAGCCGGCGCGCATCTGCTGGTGCAACCACAGCGAGGAAGAGTAGTACCGGTAGGTCGCCACCGCTCGGTCCTAGGAAGGCCACGCTCCTCCACTCGATCGATGCCAAGCTTGGTGGGATAAAATCGGCGGCGATTAGCCGCTTGATGGCGGCGTGGGCGAAATCTTCATAACCTTGTGCCCGGAGGAGGAGGTTATCGGCGGATAAGGGAGGCAAAGGCAATGGCGGCTTCCTCGGGTTCATGGCGGACATGGTGGTCGAGGCCAGCGATCGTTTAGATTAGTTCTGATGGGTTTTAAATGCGGTTTGTGCGAAATATGTAATGAACTTCATCCGGTTTATAGGAAAAGTTCTCAAAATGTAATGAATTTCATCGGTCAATTTGAAATTTGCTTTGTTTGCAATGCGTCCGGTTAGTTCATAAAGTTGTCGAAAGGTATGCGGGCAGCATCGGATGGCATCCATCGGTGTCCTCGGACGGATGCGGTGTAAATTGTGGGCGGCTGGAGATGCCTAACTATCATGCTATAATGTAACAATCCTCCATTATTTGGCAAGAACAGTTATCCCTCGATCAAAATCAGATCCATGATTTGCCTCCTCCCGCATAAGAGTGTAAACTCTTGCTTACATAAAAATGGAGCAAGTGGGCGACCTGCTACGTCATATCCTCGAACTAGCCGCCCTAACGGCGGAAAGAACCGCCCTCGTCATTTTGTTCGAATTTCTATCGATCGATCACGAAAATGTTAACCCAAGTTCTAAAGGAAAAGCGGCACACTTACGACTAAATGCGTGCAGCAACCCGACGATCCGGCTGCATGGCTGTTCACTGAGGACACGCGTTGTCTTGCAATTTCAGCGACATGTGGGACCGTAATTGAATAAACGTCGATGGCGAAATCTTATCGCTCGGAGCGTCGGCTGAGAAGAGAAGCGGGGAGGAAGAGATCGCCCGCCGCCCGGACTCAAAATATATGGTGATAATGTGAGGTGGGCCATCTTTGGAGTCGGACGCTTCTGAGCCCGCTCTCACCGCCTGCCCCTCAAGGCGCGCTGCCGCGCATGCATGCATAGCAAGTCGTAGTACTCCTTATGGAGGAGAGAGGTATTGACAAAGTCAAGGGTGGGCTCTTATAGCGCCCGATGTAACTTTCCATATTTGTAACTCAACTCTTGCCATTTCGGCATTGTGATATGATATTCCCTCCGTGGTTGGGTTTTTCTTCATTTTGCATTTTGTCCATGTCATGCATTTTATATCATGTCATCATGTGCATCGCTTTTGCATACGTGTTAGTCTCATGATTCGAGCATTTTTCCGTTGTCCGTTTTGCAATCCGGCACTCCTATCTCCCGCGGCCCTTTTCGTTTTCAGTGGCGGTACTAAACCTTCTTGGAATGGACGAGGTTTGTCAAGTGGCCTTGGTATACCACGGTAGACCACGGTCAAGTTCGGGTCATTTGGAGCTCGTTTGGTACTCAGCGGTTAACCGCCTCTCACAAAGGCCTCTTTTAAGTTGCAGCCCAACACCCTTCAAAATAGTCCAATAACCCATCTAAGTCACTTCCATGCTCTCCGTCGTTCGATCATGATCGTGTGGCGAAGACTACACCCATTTGGAGCTTCCTAGCTCCTTCTACCTATAAAACACACCCTACGAAATCCGGATCAATTCCCCTAACCTAGCAAAATTCCCTCCTCCGCCGCGGGCGTGTCGATCGGGCGGACCGTCCACCGCCGCCGGCCAAGGGCATGCCACGTGCGCCGGTCCCCGATTCGCCGCCGCCGGCCAGCCGGGGCAGGCGACCCTCCGCCGTCGCGCGCCCGCCGCCCGCTTCGGGCAGCGCCCTCCGCCGCCTCTCGCCGCCGCCCGCTCCGGCGCCACCCGCCGCTCCGGCCACGGGCGTCGCCGCGCCGCCTTGCCCCGCGCCGCACGTCGCCCGCCACCTCCTCCATGGCCGCCCGGCCTTCCCCGGCCGGATCCGCTGACCCCTCCTCGGCCGCCGCCCCGCCGCCGATCGGCGAGATCCGCCGTCGCACCGATCGGCGATCCTCGGTTCGCGTCGAGGTTGACTTCTTTCTCCCCTCAAATCTCGTCTAAGTTTTCATCAGGAGATTATTTGGCATTTTCACACATCGTAACTTTGCATCTGTAGCTCCATTTTGCGTGTAATATATCGAAATGTTAGTCTCGAAGAGTAGATCATTTCATCTCATTGCATCATTTTCATTTGAGCTCATATTGATGCCCGAAATTCTGTTGGAAGAGGGCTATGTGATGTTAGTTTGTTTCTTAACAGAACATGCACTTTGTTATTTTGCCATGATTGATGTGTGCACCCTATGAAGTTGAGTCCTACATGTGTTTTTAATATGCCATGCCATCTTCAGGGGTGTATGCCATGTATTTTATGATCTATGTGGTGACTAGCACAAGCATGCAAAGTAGGTGTCTGATGTTGCTGTTTCAGCTCATTTTCTTGATATTTTGATGCCATGTTAACTTGATGCTACGAGAGATCCATGCATATTTTGAGATACTTCAGTAAAGATGTTTTGTTAAACATGTCTTGCTCTATCCATCCATGCCCTTGTTTGCAATTATGGAGTGCCATAGCTTGAGTCAATCGAGCTCTACTTTTGCTACCAAATGTTTCTGGCAGATTGTTTACATGTTATTCAATTTTGCCAAGGTTGTTGTGGTTGATCCATGTATGCTATGATGTTGTTCTTGCCATGTATATCTTCTGTCATGTCTTCTTGATGTATGTATGCTTAGTTTATCATGTAAGGCTCTGTAGTGAGTGCATCGAGCTCTTAAACATGCCTACTTGTTATCAGTTTTGACATGCCATGTTGCTGAATCATTATGAAACTTGCGATATTGACATGGGTGTTACTATATTTTCTGATCCTTTTGGCTTATGGTCATAAGGACTTTTGTTCTATGCTTTGAGTAGATTCATGCCATGCCTTGTTTTGCAATTATAAGTTCCTGTAGCATGTAGTTTTCTTGCTCTGAACATTGCTACGATGCTGTTTTGCCATGTCGACTGATATTTTGTGCTCTTTTGCCATGCTTGTTTGAACCTTTATGATGTGATTTAGCGTAGCTCAGTGTTCATCTTTTGTCAAGCATCTTGTGTAGATCACTGCCATATACTCTGTTGATACGTTTGGTGCAGTAGCAATTTCTTGTTGCTTGCTAAGTGGCATCATCTTTGTTAATGGAAGATTAGTTGCCATTCTTGTTTTGCTTGTCATTTGCAAACCGTGCATCGATTCGGTGATCTTTATATCGATTTCAACGAAATCATCTCATCTTTCAGTGGCATACTTGGTTTTCCAAGTTGATGCCTGGTTCATCATTTCCTTCGGGCGCTTATCGCATTGCATATCACATCTCGCATATCATGCCATATATTGCATCATGTTGCTTGTGCATTGCACCGTGATTTATTGTGGTTCCTTTGTTTGTGTTCTTGCTTTGGGTAGAGCGGAGGCGAGTGCGTGAGCGAGGAACCTATTAAAGCTTCGAGGATCAAGCTTTCGACAACTCGAGAACTTTGCGAGCAAGATGACCATACCCTCGAAATCACTTCTATCTTTGCTATGCTGGTTGCGCTCTTTTGCTGTATGCCTATGCTTCGATGCCTACCACTATATCATGCCACCCATATTGCCATATCGCCCTAACTCATCCTTTCCCTAGCAAACCGTTGATTGGCTTATGTTACGCTTTCTCAGCCCTCTTATAAGCGTTGCTAGTTGCGAGTGAAGTGGTTGTTCCTTGTTGGAACATGGAGATGTTGTTCCTTGTTGGAACATGTTTACTTGTTGAGGATATCACAATATATATCTGCTATAATTAATGCATCTATATACTTGGTAAAGGGTGGAAGGCTAAGGCCTTATGCAGGTGTTTTGTTCCCTCTTGCCACCTAGTTTCCGTCATTACGGTGTTATGTTGTCCTTGATTTCGCGTTCCTTACGGTTGGGTGATTTATGGGACCCCTTGACGGTTCGCTTTGAATAAGACTTCGTCAGCAAGGCCCAACTTTGGTTTTACCATTTGCCACCTAAGCCTTTTCCCGAGGTTTTCGCGAGCGAGGTCATCTTTATTTAACCCCCCCGGACAGAGTGCTCCTTCAGTGCTGGCCCGAACTAAACAACTGGCAGGCCACTGCAGGACTTCGAGAGCTTGGTTTTTACTCGTAACTTGTCTCATCCGGATGTGCCACTGAAGCGAGATATGTGCAGCTCCTCCCGATTTGTCGGCTGTCGAGGCGGCTTCTTTGGTCTTGTTTTATTCTTGTCGAAATGTCTTGTAGTCCAGGATTCGAGATTGATCGGGTCTTCCGGTAGAAGGAATATCCTCGATTGACCGTGAGAGCTTATAATGGGCTAAGTTGGGACACCTACCGGGTATCTATCTTTGGCCGTGCCCATGATTATGAGGCAGATGGGAATTTGTTAATGTCCGGTTGTAGAAAACCGAAGTTGACCTCAATTAAAATACACATCAACAGCGTGTGTAACAGTGATGGTCTTCTTCTCGTGGTCAGGAAGTGAACTGCGTGTTGGAGTTATGTCGGCGTAAGTGAGTTGGGATCACTTCTTGATCGCTACTAGCTTTCGACAGGTGCTTTGCTTCTCTTCTCGCTCTCTTTGCGATGTAGCCACCATATATGCTAGTAAGCTTTGCTGCAGCTCACCTTTACAACTCTGTCCTTCCTATAAGCTTAAATAGTCTTGATCTCATGGGTGTGAGATTGCTGAGTCCCCGTGACTCCTGAGATTCTACAAAACAGTTGCAGTGGAGTGATGCAGTGCGGTGGCATACCCGAGCTCAAGTGGGAGTTCGATGCGAGGAGCGTGGTGCGTTACTATGTGTCTTTCTGATGATCGATAGTGGTGCCCAGTTGGGGCGATCGGGGATACATGTGTAGCATTTGGGGTATCTTCTTTTATTTTGGTTCCGTGGTCGGACCTTGAGTGTACTCTGAATGATGGATGTTTATTTATGTATTGTGTGATGGTGGCTATAAGGCAACTATGTATCTCTTTCCTTATGTATTACATGGGTTGTGTGAAGATTACCTCACTTGCGACATTGCTTTCAATTTATGCCTCTAAGTCGTGCCTGCGACCTAATGGGAGGATATAACCGCATCAGGCGTTCCCACAAGTTGATAGTATCGAGCCTTCCCGACTTAAGAGCCCCTACTTGATTGTTTTAACTTTAGTTGTTGAGTCTAGAATGGAAAATGTTTTGAGTCTTAGGATTATATATAGTCAGATGGGATTCTTTTACTCCCAGTTCGCCGATCGCTCTGTGGAGGTCTCTGGCGTGGGGAGTTTGACTCTCTCTCCTATCAATTTCACTAAATTTTTTAGGATCGCGTGGTATCTTGGAATCGTTCCGATGGTTTTGTGGTGAGAACATTGTTCTTGGTGCCTCGACATTTAGGGGTTGTGGCAGTGTCCCGGAGTTGACTCCAGGGTGTTGTCGTCACAATTTTCGTTGCAGGATACAGATACGAGTTTTACCGACATGAAAAATCTCTTTAATGCAGTTGTTGGTGAGATAACCCGATAACCAATCTTGGGGCGAGCTTCTTGAATTATTGCCATGACTTGTATAACGGATGCTTTTGAAGGTCGAGGTACATGATTTCGAGGATTTCTTGGTTATGTGTTGACGGATGGATACAATGGATCTAGGTATTGTTAGTTTGGGTGATATATTTTGTGTCCCTGTATCCCCAACACAGTTGCATAACCAGAAAGTTTGAGGAGTTTATAGGTGGGATTCAAGTAGCTCTAGCATTTCTTCCATAAATATTTGGCTCGTGATTGGGTAATCCTTACCACTTATTTGTTCGATCGTACCTTGTTTTTTCATCAACCCTTAATCAAGTTGCTTCTCACCTTAATGGACGTTTGATGTTAACTTTGGAATTCATTCGTTCATTCTTGTTGAATGTTTATTGTGAAGACTATATGTTGCAATTTCTATCCGTTGATTCTACTTGACTATTTGTCTATCAAGTGCTAAGGATGTCACCCTCTTCAGGATGGCTCCTAGCATCGAATCCGGATCATGATGGGAATGTAACCCTCCCCTCCACCTCCGCCTCCGGAAGCCTATCATGGCAGCCACCAATGCCAATGCTCGGATGATTTTGCAGCTCTTGCAGAAGCGTCTCAAGGGCAAAGGCGTCAGGAAATCAGGTCAAAGGCAACAACCAGCCGCCGCTACTCTTCGGTTCCTGCTAATCAGCGAAGTCTTTCGGTTTACGTGTTGAGGCTACGTGCGATTGGCTTGTGGACATCGCAAGCATTTTGATGTAGCAATGTCGGACCGAGGACTTTGTCAAGTTTGCATCGTTTCAACTCAAGGACCAAGCTGCTGGTGGTACCCAATACAAAAATTCGGAGGAGTGTGTCATTACAGGATGAGTTCGCCCAGATTTGAGCTCACCACATTAAAAGTGTTGTTGAGGCAAGCGTGAGGGTTCCCAATCTCAAGCAAGGCAACATGTCGTTATCAATACAATATCTATTTCGGCTTCGCTTTGCTTTGCTAAGCAAAGGCGTCCACGATGAAAAGGTATGATCTATCAATTGGAGGTGTGCGAGAAGATCGCAATTAGCTCTTGTGCTTTTGAGCGAAAAAGTATGATGAATTCTACAACATTTAAGAAGCTGCCCAGCTCAAATGTGAGGCTTCTAAGAAGAAATCGGGGATCATTCGGTCTTCTTCTTCCTCTCAAGTGGCAGCTAAGCGGGAAGTTCTACCTTCCTCCTCCCCGTTCCGTCGGCCTTATCGGAAGAACTCGGTGGCGTGGATCTTCCCACCCAAACCCAAGCTATCGAACAAGTCTAATTCTCAAGCTCCAAGGTCAAGTGCTCCCCAACGTCCGCTCTCAAGGTGACTTGCAACAAATGTCGGGAAAGGTCACTATCGAACAAATGCTTCAACAGGGCCTTCCGCCTCCTCCTTGTGAAATCTTCCGCAATGCGGTGGTCAAGCATAATCCCAAGTCTTCAAGGTGAACATGATGAATCAGCTAAGCGAAGGAATCTTCGATGTGATAATGGGTAATCTCTCGTTAATGATATTCCCCAAAAGTTTTATTTGATACCGGTGCATCGCATTGTTTCATGTCTAGATCATTTGTTGCAAAGCATGATTTCATTTGGAGATTTGGAAAAACCCTTGGGAGTTGTTTCTCCCCTCTTCTTGAGGGCTACCAAAGGATTCAGATGTTTCTATCAAGATGGGCGACTATAGATTTGGCTAAACCTTTTGTCCTTGGTGACTCGGATATTGATCTTATTCTTGGGATGGGTGGCTTTCGGCGCTCACTTGATTGTCTGCGGGAATCAATTGACTCACTCTTCAAATGATGTGATCATCTATGCGCTCGTGATGAAACCATTGGTTGTTTTCTCTCAATGAGAAGGCGTGGATGCTATCTCTCGATTCGATCGTTTGTGAGTACCAAGATGTCTTTCGGAAGAGCTTGGGAATGCCTCCCATCGGCCGGTTGAATTGTTATCGATCTTGAGCAGCTTGAACCCGTTTCGCGTCCATACAAGCTTGGACCGATGAGTGAAGGTTGAAGAAGCGCTCGATGAACAAAAGCGTCGGGTTTGATCGGACGAGTTCATCTCCTTGGGGTTGGGTGTTTTTTTGTCCGGAAGGGATGGCGGACCACTTTCGTCGATTACCGTCCATTGAATAAGAAGACTATCAAGAACAAGTATCCACTTCCCAACATCAATGAGCTTTTGAGCAACTCAAAGGTGCTAAAGTGTTCTCCAAGCTTGACCGTGGGTTATCATCAGTTAGCATTAGTGAACAAGATATTCCCAAGACAGCAAGAACAAGCTTTGGTTCTTATGAAATCTTGTCATGTCTTTGGCCTTTCAATGCTCCTCCAACATTCTCTCGGATGATGAAATCTTCAACCCTACACCAATGAATTCGTCTTGGTCTATCTTGATGATATTTTGGTCTTCTCCAAAATAAGAAGGATCATGCCAAACATTTGCGATTGGTGCTAGACAAGCCGGAGCATCAATTCTATGATTTTCCAAATGTGAATTTTGGCTTGATGAAGTGCTTTATCTTGGTCATATCATCTCCGCCAAGGGCATGCTGTTAATCCAGAAGGTGTCCGCAATTGTGAATTGGGAACCTCCTCGAAATGTCAAGCAGCTCCGATTTTCTTGGTCTTCAAGCTATTGCGAAGATTAGTTGAGAACTTCTCCAAGATTGCAAAGCCTCTTTCCAACCTCCTCGAAGCATGTGAATATGGGTCTCCCAGTGGGTTGCTTTCAATACTCAAAGAAACTTCGTCCACTCTGTCTTGACTCCTCGATGAATCAAGCCATTGAAGTTTTGTGATGCTTCTCTTCAAGGTCTCGGGCTGTGTTAATGCAAGAAAAGTTGTGGCCTATACCTCTCTTGATTGAAGCCCACGAAAAGAACTACCCCTCCCGATCTTGAGTTGGCGGCATTGTCCATGCATTGATAACATGGAGACATCTCTTGTTGGGAAGGAAAGTGGACATTTTCACCGATCACAAGAGTCTCAAGTATATCTTCCTCCCCAACCTCAACCTCGAGCCTTCGATGGGTGAAATGATTCAAAGTACAACCCAAGTATTGAATATACTCGGGCAAGGCCAATGTCATTGGATGCTTTGAGCGGAAGGCTTACAGGTTTAATCCTCAAGCCCTTCAACGGATCTGTGAACTCTCAAGCTGAATCTTCAAGTTGTTCCTCAAGGCTTTCTTGCCAACCTCATAGTCTCTCCTACTTTGGAAGATCAGATTTGTGAGGCTCAACTCCGGATACCATGGTGAAAAAGGTGAAGCGTGGTATCGACAAATTCAAGTACAAGTGCTTCCACATTGATGAAAAGATACTCTTTTCTTTGAGGACGGATTGTGGTTCCTAAGGGTGATCAGAAAAGTCATTATGAGCAGGCTCACAATTCCTATCTATTCATCTGGAAATGCGAAGATGTAATGACCTCAAGCGGTCATATTGGTGGACTCGAATGGCGAAATTGCTCAATTTGAATGAATGTGATGTCTGCGAAGAGTGAAAAAACACCAAAGACCAGTGGTCTCCTCCAACCTCTTGCTATTCGGAATGGAAGTTTGATCATATCGAAATGGACTTATTTTGGTTTCCAAAGTCAAGCGTGGAAATGATGCTATCTTCGTTGTCATTGACAAGCTTACTAAAGTGGCTCATTTTCTTCCTATCAAAGAATCTATCACACCTCGGTTGGGCTTATACATCGGTTGTCTCCTTGCGGCATTCCACAAGTGATCTCTTGGGACCGTGGCGTATCTTTACCTCCAAGTTTTGGGATTCTTTTCAAGGCCATGGGCACCAACATTGTTTCAACTTTCCATCCTCAAACAAGTGGCCGTCGGCGAGTTAATCAAATCCTTGAAGATATGCTCGGGGCTTGTGTCATTTCCTTGTATAAGTGGGAAGATTGTCTTCCATATGCGAGTTCTCCTAAACAACAACTTCCCGAGTTGGGAAGGCCCCATTGAAATTTCTATGGCGGTGCGT
>JAHIAM010020222.1:0-10106 GCA_021605205.1 Aegilops longissima
GCAAAAGCGAGCAACTAGCATAGCAAAGATAGAAGTGATTTGAGGTATGGTCATCTTGCCGCAATGTTCTCGAGTTGTCTAAAGCTTGATCCTCGTGCGTTCTCAACAGGTTCCTTGTTCACGTACTCATCTCCGGCTCTACCCAAAGCAAGAACACAAACAAAGGAACCACAATAAATCACGGTGCAATGCACAAGCAACATGATGCAATATATGGCATGATATGCGAGATGTGATATGCAATGCGTATCTGGCGCTCCGGAAGGAAATGATGAACCAGGCATCAACAGGCAAACCAAGTATGCCGCTGGAAAGATGAGATGATTTGGTTGAAATCGATATAAAGATCACGGAATCGGATGCACGGTTTGCAAATGACAAACAAAACAAGAATGGCACAAATCTGCCATTACACATGATACCACTTAGCAAGCAACAAGAATTTAAGCTACTGCACCCAAGCGTACCAAAAAGCATATGGCTGATCTACTCAAGATGCTTGACAAAAGATGAACACTGAGCTACGGCTAAATCACATCATAACAGGTCCAAACAAGCATGGCAAAAGTGCAAAAAAATATCGAAATTTGGACATGGCAAAAACAGCATCGGTAGCAATGTTGAGCAAGAAAACAACAAGCTACAGGAACTTATAATAGAAAAACATGGCATGGAATGAAACTAATCAAAGCATAGAACAAAAGTCCTACTGATCATAAGCCAAAAGGATCAGAAAATATAGTAACACCCATTCAAAATGGCAAGTTGTTATGATTCACAACGGGCATGTCAAAACAGATAACAAGTAGGCATGTTTAAGAGCTCAAGCACTCACTACAGAGCCTTACATGATAAACTAAAGCTACATACATCAATAAGACATGGCATAGAAGACATACATGGCAAGAACAACATCATAGCATAAGCGGATCAACTACAACAACCTTGGCAAAATTGAATAACATGTAAACAATCTGCGAGGAAACATTTTGTAGCAAAAGTAAAGCTCGATTGACTCAAGCTATGGCACTCCATAATTGCAAACAAAGGCATGGATGGATGAGAATAACCATATGTTCAAAACATCCTTCTGAAGTATCTCAAAATATGCATGGATCTCCGGTAGGATCAAGTTAAACATGACATCAAAATATCAGCAAAAAGGGCTGAAATCAGCAACATCAGGGACACCTAGTTTGCATGCTTGTGCTAGACACCATATAGATCACAAAAATACATGGCATACACCCCTGAAATATGGCATGGCATATTACAAAACACATGTAGGACTCAAATTCATAAGATGCACACATCAATCATGGCAAAAATAACAAAAGTGCAAGTTACATTAAAGCGAAACTAACATCACATAGCCCTCTCTAACAGCATTTAGGGCATCAATATGAGCTCAAATGAAAATGATGCAATGAGATGAAATGATCTACTCTTGGCGAACATTTTGACATATTACGCTACGAAATGGAGCTACAGTGCAAAGTTATGATCCGTTACAAATCACGAATTAAAAACTTGGGCGGAATTTAAGGGGAAGAAGTCAACCAAGATCGGATCGGGATCTCGGATCAGCGGATGGCGCGACTCGCGAGCCAGGCGGCAGGGGCGAGCGGAGGAAGCGGCGAAGGCCGAGGCGGCCGCCCGTGGCGGGCCCCTCAGCGCCGGTGGCGGGTCGGGGCAGTGGCGACCTCGGCGCGGCGGTCTTGGAGCGGAGGCAGGGAGGCCTGGGCGGCGTGACGCGTCGGCGGGAAGGCCCGCTCCCGGCCTTCAGCAGGCGACGGCGGACGGTGGCTTGTGGAGGTGGCCGAAGCCGTCGGCCAGTTTCGTCCATGGACGGCGTGTCCGCATGGAGGAGGAAAGCTAGGGTTTGGGAGGAAGAAGCCGGTTTGGGCCGGAGGTGTTTAAATAGGCTAGAGGAGCTAGGAGAGTCCAAATGAGGTGTAGTTTTCGCCCACGATCGTGATCGAGCAACGGAGGCATGGAAGTGACTTAGATGGGTTATTGGACTATTTTGAAGGGGTGTTGGGCTGCAACAAAGAGGCCTTTCGAAGTCACGGTTAACCGTTGGAGTACCAAGCGAGCTCCGGACCGAAACTTGACGGTGGTCTACGGTGGTATACCAAGGCCACTTGACAAACCTCGGTCCATTTCGAGAAAGTTTAGTACCGCTCACGGAAAAAGCGTAAAAGGGGCGGGGAGGACATAGGGTCGGATTGCAAAAGCGGACAATGGGAAAATGCTCGGAATCATGAGGGCGAACACGTATGCAAATGAGATGCACATGATGACATGATATGAAATGCATGACATGGACAAAATGCAAAAGCGAAAGACAAGAACCCAACCACGGAGAATATGATATCACAATGCGAAAATGGCAAGAGTTGGAGTTACAAATATGGAAAGTTGCATCCGGGGTGTTACAACACTCCACCACTACAAGAGGATCTCGTCCGAGATCTAGGACTGAAAGAACTCCGGATATTCGGGCGGAGGTGATCCTCCGCTCCCGGTGGCTTCACGGTCGAATGGTGTGACCACTTCACTTTCAGGAATTTGATTGACTTTTGCGAGTCTTTCGATCTCTTCAAGAATAGCAGGGGTGCTCATGATAAGAGATCTTCTTGAAGGTCAATTTCTTGAAGTTGATAGTGCGTTCGAGTCTTGAAGCACTTGCGAAGCTGTGACACGTGAAACACATCGTGCACATTCGTGAAGTTGGATGGAAGCTCAAGTTGATAGGCGAGATCGCCTCTTTTGCCAATGATCTTGAAAGGACCCACGTATCTAGGGGCAAGCTTCCTTTGATACAGGCGGCAGTGCCTTTCATTGGAGAGGCGGAGGTAGACATGGTCTCCGATTTCAAAAGCCACTCCGGTGCTTATCATCATAATAGCTCTTACGGCGCGATTACGGCTTTGAGATTCTCACGAATGACTTTGCACATTTCTTTAACCGTGATCAAGTCGTTGCCAATCAGTTGGCGTTCACTGTCTCGGACCAATTGAGAGGATCGGCACTTTGCCATAAAGAATTTGAATGGGGCCTTGCCGAACTAGCGAAGCTGTTGTTGTAGGAGAACTTCGGCATATGGAAGACAATCTTCCCATTTCATCTTGAAGGAAATGACACAAGCCCGAGCATATCTTCAAGGATTTGATTACTTCGCTCGACTTGGCCACTTGTTTGAGGATGGAAAGCTGTCTGAAGCGAATGTTGGTGCCCATGGCCTTAGAAAAGAATCCCAAAACTTGGAGGTAAAGATGCTGCCCGGTCGAAGAGATCACTTGTGGAATTCCGTGCAAGGAGACAATCCACAGGTGTAAAGCTCTGCCAGCGAGCTGCTGTGATAGATTCTTTGATAGGAAGAAAATGAGCCACTTTAGTAAGCTTGTCAATGACAGCGAAGATAGCATCATTTCCCGCTTGGACTTTGAAATCCATCACGAAGTCCATTTAAATATGATCAAACTTCCATTACGGAATAGCAAGAGGTTGGAGGAGACCAGCTGGTCTTTGGTGTTCCTTTCACTCTTGCGGACATCACATTCATTCACGAATTGAGCAATTTCTGCTTCATTAGTCCACCAATATATTGCTTGAGGTCATGGTACATCTTCGTACTTCGGGATGAATGGATAGAAAGCGAATTGTGTGCCTCGTTCATAATGACTTTCCTCGAGATCACCCTTAGGAACCACAATCCGGTCCTCGAAAGAAAAGTATCTTTGTCATCAATGTGGAAGCACTTGTACTTGGAAATGCCCTTGTCGATACCACGTTTCACCTTTTTCACCATGGTATCCGGAGTTGAGCCTCACGAATCTGATCTTCCAAAGTAGGAGAGACTATGAGGTTGGCAAGAAAGCCTTGAGGAACAACTTGAAGATTCAGCTTGCGAAAGCTTCACGAGAGATCCGGTTGGAAGGGCTTGAGGATTAAAGCTTTGCGATAAGCCTTCTGCTCAAAGCATCTGCAATGACATTGGCCTTGCCGGAGTATATTCAATACTTGGGTTGTACTCTTGAATCATTTCGACCCGATCGAGTCTGCACGAGGTTGAGGTTGGGTTGAGTGAAGATATACTTGAGACTCTTGTGATCGGTGAATATGTCCACTTTCCTTCCCAACAAGAGATGTCTCCACGTTATCAATGCATGGACAAGCTGCCGCCAACTCAAGATCGTGAGTGGGTAGTTCTTTTCATTGAGCTTCACTGGCGAGAGGTATAGGCCACAACTCTCTTCTCTTGCATCAACACAGCACGAGACCTTGAAGAGAAGCATCAGAAAACTTCAAATGGCTTGGATTCATCGGGAGGAGTCAAGGCAGGGAGCTGTGGAGTTTCTCTTAGAGTATTGAAAACAACGTCACACTCGGGAGACCAAACATACTTCACATGCTTACGGAGGAGGTTGGAAAGAGGCTTTGCAATCTTGGAGAAATTCTCAGCGAATCTTGACAATAGCTTGCAAGACCAAAAAGCTAGCGGAGCTGCTTGACATTCGAGGAGGTTCCCAATTCACAACTGCGGACACCTTCTCGGGGTTATGATGATGCCCTTGGCGGAGATGATATGACCAAGATAAAGCACTTCATCAAGCCAAAATTCACATTTGGAGAACTTAGCATAAATTGATGCTCTCGAGCTTGTCTAGCACCGATCGCAAATATTTGGCATGATCCTTCTTATTCTTGGAAGACCAAAATATCATCAAGATAGACCAAGGCGAATTCATTGGTGTAGTGGTTGAAGATGAAGTTCATCATCAGAGAATGTTGGAGGAGCATTGACAAGGCGAAAGACATGACGGTATATTCATAAGAACCGAAGCTTGTTACGAATCTTGTCTTGGGAATATCTTGTTCCGAATCGAATCGATGATAACCCATCTGAAGGTCAAGCTTGGAGAACACTTTAGCACCTTTGAGTTGCTCGAAAAGCTCATTGATGTTGGGAAGTGGATACTTGTTCTTGATAGTCTTCTTATTCAATGGGCTGATG
Source organism: Aegilops longissima (assembly GCA_021605205.1). Taxonomy (NCBI): domain Eukaryota; kingdom Viridiplantae; phylum Streptophyta; class Magnoliopsida; order Poales; family Poaceae; genus Aegilops; species Aegilops longissima. Next base: position 5,021 of record JAHIAM010020222.1, read on the forward strand.
TCGGCAAAAGTCAGTCCGTGCCATCCTTCTTCGGACAAAAAGAACACCACAACCCCAAGGAGATGAACTCGATGCGATCAAACCCGACGCTCTTGTTCATCGAGCTGCTTCTTCAATTCCTTCAGCTCATCAGGTCCAAGCTTGTATGGGCGGCTTGCAAGCGGGTTGATGCGAGGCTCGGGATCGATACGAACTCAAGCGGCGATGAGGAGGCATACCGAAGCTCTTACGGAAAGACATCTTAGTACTCTAAGCAATTGGAATCGAGAGATAGCATCAATTCGCCCTTCTCATTGAGAAAACAACCGAATGGTTTCATCACGGCGGCATAGATGATCACATCATTAGAAAGCGAGTCAATTGAATTTCACAGCAGCACAATCAAGCTGAGCTTTGTCTTTGAAAAGCCGATCCATTCGAGAATAAGATCAATATCAGAGTCACCAAGGACAATTGGTTTAGCAGAAATCTATAGTCGCCCATCTTGATACCGACATTGAACCATCATGCTAGAGCTCAAGCGCTTAGCGGAGAAATAACTTGCAATGCTTTAGGTAATTCCTCTGTGTCAAAATTGTGCTTGATGCAAAAGGATATGACATGAAAGAATCGATGCACGTATCAAATAAGACTTTTGCAGGGAATATCATTAGCGAGATTACCCATTATCACATCGATAGATTCCTCGCTTGAGCTGCATTCATCATATTGACCTTGGCATGCTTTGGATTATGCTTGACCCTTTGCATTGCTAGAAGATTTCATAGGAGGAGGAGGCGGAAGGCGCCTCTGGTTGAAGCACTTGTTAGCATAGTGACCTTTCTGTGACACTTGTTGCAAGTCACCTCACGAGGCGGACGGTGGTAAGGAGCACTTGACCTTGGAGCTTGAGAATTAAACTTGTTACGATAGCTGGTTGGGTGGGTGGGAAGATCCACGACCACCTGAGTTCTTCTGGCGATAAGGCTGGCAGCGGAGGAGGAGGAAGGTAGAACTTCTCTGCTTAGCTGCCACTTGAGAGGAAGAAGAAGACTGAACTGCATCCTGATTCTCTTCTTAGAAGCCTCACATTTAAGCTGGGCAGCTTCTTGCTTGATGCCATGTTGTAGAATTCATCATACTTTTACGGCTCAAAAAGCACAAGAGCTAATTGCAGATCTTCTCGAGACCACCTCTGAATTGATAGATCATACTCTTTTCATCGGGGCGTCTTGCTTAGCAAAGCAAGCGAGTTTGAAGCTGGATATTGTATTGATACAGGACATGTTGCCTTGCTTGAGATTGCGGAACTCCTCACGCTTGCTCTCAACAACACTTTTGGAATGTGGTGAGCTCTGAAATCTCGTGGAACTCATCCCAGTAATGACCGACCTCCTCTGGAATCTTTGTATTCTGGTACCACTCGGCAGCTTGGTCCTTGAGTTGAAGCGATGCAAACTTGACAAAGTCCTCAGGTCGACATTGCTACATTCAAAATGCTTGCAGATGTCCACAAGCCAATCGTCGGCGTCTGTGGCCTCAACACGAAGCTGAAAGACTTGGATGATTAGTGAGGCGGTAGAGAGTAGCAAAGTCCGGCTGGTTGTTGCCTTGACCTTGATTTCATTGACTGCCTTGCCCTTAGATGCGCTCTTGCAAGAGCTGCAAAATCATCGAGCATTGGCATTGGTGGCTGCCATGATAGCTTGCCGGCCTCCGGGCGGAGGTGGAGGTGGAGGTTCGTGATTCCCTTCATTCCGTTCCGGATTCGGCGTTGGCGGAGCCATCTGAAGAGGGTGACATCCGTTAGCACTTGATGAGCAGATAGGCAAGTAGAATCAGCGGATAGAAATTGCAACATATAGTCTTCACAATAAACATTGAGCAAGGATGAGCGAATGAATTCAAAGATTAACATCACCGTCCATTAATGTAGAAGCCCCTTGATTAAGCGTTGATGAAAAAAAACAAGGTAAAACTGGAACAAATAAGTGGTAAGGATTACCCAATCACGAACCAAATATCTGCGGGAAGAAATGCTAGGAGCTACTTGAATCCCACCTATAAACTCGAAACTTTACGGTTATGCAATCTGGTGTTGGGGATACGAGGGGACACAAAATATATCACCCAAACTAACAATACCTAGATCATTGTATCCATCCGTCAACACATAACCAAGAAACCTTGAAAGTGTACCTCGACCTTGAAAAGCATCCGTTATCGAGTCATGGCAATACTCGAGCTCGCCCGATCTTTGGGTTATGGGGTTATCTCACCAACAACTGTACAAAAGAGATTTCGATGTCGGTAAAACTCAGGTATTCGAGACTGCAGCGATAAAATTGTGGCGACAACACCTCGGAGCTCAACTCCCGGGACACTGCCACAACCCTAAATGTCGGGAGGCACCAAGAACAATGTTCTCGTCACAAAACCATCGGACGATCACAAGATACCAGCGTGATCCTAAATTTTTTAGTGAAATTTGAGAGAGAAGTCGAAACTTCTCGTTAGGAGACCTCACAAAGCGATGAAGGGTGGGGAGTAAAAAGAATCCTACTCTCGATATATATAATCCTAAGACTCAAAACATTTTCGTTCTAGACTCAACAAGCATGACAAACAATCAAGTAGGGGCTCCTAAGTGGGAAGGCTCGATACCAACATAGCGCCCTCGATGCGGCTATATCTCCCGTGTCGAAGCACGACTTAGAGACATAACGCATTGAAAGCAATGTCATAAGTGAGGTAATCTTCACACAACCCATGTAATACATAAGGAAAGAGATACATAGTTGGCTTCGATGCCACTTCACACAATACATAAATAAACATCCATCATACAGATTACACTCAAGGTCCGACTACGGAACCAAAATAAAGAAGATACCCCAAATGCTACACGGATCCCGATCGTCCCAAGCTGAGCTCCACTCACGATCATCGGGAAAAGACACATAATGACCACGTTCCTCGTCGAACTCCACTTGAGCTCGGTTCGTCACCTGCCAGCATCGTCGGCTGCAACTGTTTTGGTAGAATCTGTGAGTCACGGGGACTCAGCAATCTCACACTGCGAGATCAAGACTATTTAAGCTTATAGGAAGGATAGAGTTGTGAGGTGGAGCTGCGACAGCGACTAGCATATATGGTGGCTACATTACGAAGGAGAAGCGAGAAGAGGAGCAAAGCACGTCGTGAAGCTAGTAGTGATCAAGAAGTGATCCTGAACTACTTCGTCAAACATAACTCCAACACGTGTTCACTTCCGGACTTAGCAGAAGAGACCATCACGTTACACAAGCGGTTGATGTGTATTTTAATTGAGGTCAACCGGGTTTTCTGGCCGGACATTAACAAATTCCCATCTGCCTCATAACGCGAGCACGACTTTGAAAGATAATACCTGCGGGGTGTCCCAACAGCCCATTATAAGCTCTCACGGTCAGCGAAGGATATTCCTTCTCGGGAAGACCCGATCAATCTCGGAATCCGGACTACAAGACATTTGACGAGCAATAAAACAAGACCAGCAAAGCCGCCCGATTGTGCAGACAAATCCCGATAGGAGCTGCACATATCTCGTTCTCGGGCACATCCGGATGAGACTAGCTACTGAGTAAAACCAAGCCTCGAGTTTCCCGTGGTGGCCCATGATCAGCTCGATTCAGGACCCACTTTCGAAGGAACACTGTCGGGGGGTTAAAATAAAGATGACCCTCGGGCTCATGAAAACCGGGGAAAAAAGGCTTAGGTGGCAAATGGTAAAACCAAAGTTGGGCCTTCTTTGGAGGAGTCTTATTCAAAGCGAACTATCAAGGGGTCCCATAATTCACCCAACCGATGTAAGAGAGCGAAATCAAGGAACATAACACGGTATGGCGGAAACTAGGGTGGCAAGAGTGGAACAAAACACCAGGCATAAGGCCGAGCCTTCCACCCTTTACCAAGTATATAGATGCATTAATTATAGCAGATATATATGTGATAACTAACAAGTAAAACATGTTCCAACAAGGAACAACATCTCCATGTTCAACAAGGAACAAACTTCAACTTCACGCAACTAACAGCGCTATAAGAGGGCTGAGCAAAGCGGTAACATAGCCAAACAACGGTTTGCTAGGAAAGGATGGTTAGGGGCTGACATGGCAATATGGGTGGCATGATAAGCAAGTGATAGGCATCGCAGCATAGGCATAGCAAAAGAAGCGAGCAACTAGCATAGCAAAGATAGAAGTGATTTCGAGGTATGGTCATCTTGCACGCAATGTTCTCGAGTTGTCGAAAGCTTGATCCTCGTAAGCGTTCTCAACAGGTTCCTCGTTCACGTACTCGTCTCCGGCTCTACCCAAAGCAAGAACACAAACAAAGGAACCACAATAAATCACGGTGCAATGCACAAGCAACATGATGCAATATATGGCATGATATGCGAGATGTGATATGCAATGCGTATCTGCGCGCTCGGAAGGAAATGATGAACCAGGCATCAACAGCAAACCAAGTATGCGCTGGAAAGATGAGATGATTTCGGTTGAAATCGATATAAAGATCACGGAATCGGATGCACGGTTTGCAAATGACAAACAAAACAAGAATGGCACAAATCTGCCATTAACCATGATACCACTTAGCAAGCAACAAGAATTTAAGCTACTGCACCCAAGCGTACCAGAAAAGCATATGGCAGTGATCTACTCAAGATGCTTGACAAAAGATGAACACTGAGCTACGGCTAAATCACATCATAACAGGTCCAAACAAGCATGGCAAAAGTGCAAAAAATATCAAGTTTGGACATGGCAAAAACAGCATCGGTAGCAATGTTGAGCAAGAAAACAACAAGCTACAGGAACTTATAATAGAAAAACATGGCATGGAATGAAACTAATCAAAGCATAGAACAAAAGTCCCTTACTGATCATAAGCCGAAAGGATCAGAAAATATAGTAACACCCATGTCAAAATGGCAAGTTTAGTTAACAGATTCAAACAGGGCATGTCAAAACAGATAACAAGTAGGCATGTTTAAGAGCTCAAAGCACTCACTACAGAGCCTTACATGATAAACTAAACACATACATCAATAAGACATGGCATA
>JAHIAM010020223.1:0-10460 GCA_021605205.1 Aegilops longissima
GCTTTCCAAAGCGAGGCGGGATGGCGTGCCCCTCCTCGCGTTGACCACGCTGGGTCACCCGTCTGCGTTGGCCCCTCTCAAGGCCAATGGCCCCCCGGCCTCCTCCCCCGGGCCGGGCCCAATGTGAGCAACTTCCCAGCCAGTGCACCAGTTTGACCCGTGTTGATTTTTTCCTGCGCTGCGTTTTCTCTATTATCCGGTATTAGCGATTTCTGAAAACCCCTAGACTTCATGCATGTAATAACTAATTAACGTGCATCGGTTTAAACAAACTTTATATGTAAAATGCTCAGACTATTGTGTGATTAATAATACCACTTTCATCCCATGTTAAAATGTTTAAAAGGCTGTTTATTTAAATTTGCTAATATGCCATGTTAAAATGATTTAATTCATAACTAAATAACGTAACTCAGAATTAAATGTTCCTTATATGTAAATGGGGTGAAAAATGCCTAGTTTAACATGGTCCACTTTATTTTCCTGTTTAACAACAATAAAATGTGGTTTAGGGCAGAACAGCACCGAATCTAAAATATTGCTCATGGGGATTTTCGAATTGTTGTTTCTTATTTCCGGCCTCATTTAAACTTGCCTAAATAGTTAGTTTAATTATGCTCCACCTCTTGTCATGTTTAACAACATTTAATATTGTTGTGTACCTAACGAGATCAAACTAAATACGTCAATGTGGTGTTTTGTCAATATGCAACCCGTTGCATATTGAGCTCCATTAATTAGGTAGTATTGTTTGTTGCAAATGCCATGCCATGCCTCATTAAACGGACATGCATCATACTTGATTGTGCATCGTGCCATGTTTATGCTTGTGCATTTACCATGTTGTTTGTTTCTTTCGGTGTTGCTTCTCGGTTCGGTAATGTTGCGATTGTGAGGATTCGTTCGACTACTCCCGTTCGTTCTACTTCATGGACTCGTTCTTCTTCCTAAGCGGGATTTCGAGCAAGATGACCGCTACCTGGATCTCACTACTATCATTGCTATGCTAGTTGCTTCGTTCTATCTCTATGTTGCGCTACCTATCATTTGCTCTTCAAGCCATCCCAATTTGCCATGTCGCCTCTAACCTTTGTCACCCTTCCTAGCAAACCGTTGTTTGGCTATGTTACCGCTTTGCTCAGCCCCTCTTATAGCGTTGTTAGTTGCAGGTGAAGATGAAGTTTGTTCCTTGTTGGAACACAGGATTGTTGTTCCTTGTTGGAACATGTTTACTTGTTGGTTATCACAATATATCTTATTTAATTAATGCATCTATATACTTGGTAAAGGGTGGAAGGCTTGGCCTTATGCAGTGTTTTGTTCCTCTTGCCGCCCTAGTTTCCGTCATATCGGTATTATGTTCCCAGTTTTCGTCCCTAACGTCGGGTGATTATAGGACCCCTTGACGTTCGCTTTGAATAAGACTTTTCCAAGGCCCAACATTGGTTTTACCATTTGCTTCACCACCACCTACATTTCCTTGGGAAGTAATGTAAGGGTCATCTTTATTCAGCCCCGGGCCAATGCTTGTCTAAGTGTTGGTCCAAACTAGAAGTCTTTTGCGCCACCTCAAAAACTTGAGGCTGGTTTTAGTTATCGGACTGCTCATCCGGTCGTGGCACAGGGCGAGATCTGTGGCTACTACCGAGGTGTCGGCCGCGGAGGTCTTCTTGGTCTTGTTTTATTCTTTGTGAAATGTCTTGTGGCGGATTCAGGTGATCGGGTCTTCGGGAGAAGGTCTATTCCCGTTGATCGCGAGAGCTTATCATGGGCTAAGTTGGGACACCTGCAGGTTTGAACTTTCGAAAGCCGTGCCGCGGTTATGTGGCGAGATGGGAGTTTGTTAATGTCGGTTGTAGAAAACCGAAGTGGATCTCAATTAAAATACACCAACCGTGTGTGTAACCGTGAGTGTCTCTTTTGGGGTTGATCGAGAGGAGAACACGGTTTACGGGTTATGTTTGGCGTAAGTAGGAGTTCAGGATCACTTCTTGATCATTGCTAGTTGACGATCGTTCCTTTGTTTCTCTTCTCGCTCTCATTTGCGTATGTTAGCCACCATATATGCTTAGTCGCTGCAACCTCACCACTTTACTCCTTCCTTTTCCCATTTAAGCTTTGCTAGTCTTGATACCCATGGTAATGGGATTCTTTGAGTCCTCGTGGCTCCTGATTACTACCACATTCTTGGTACAGGTTCTGTGATGATCATGGCCGAGGCGATGCTTGCTTGCGTTGAGTTCTTTTTACGCTTCTTGATCGGGGATAGGTTCAGTGCGGCTGGGCTAGCGAGTGGATATTGTTTGAGTTTGTTTATGTTTCATCCGTAGTCGGATGTTGTTCTTATATATGGTGTGATGTTGTATTAGTGTGGCATTGTATGTCTTATGTATGTATCCCCACTATTATGTAATGTTGATGTAATGATATCCACCTTGCAAGCGTCTTCAAGATGCGCTTCTATCCTTAGTGGGACCTTGAGTTCCTTTAGGATAGGGTCGCATCTTAGGCGTTCAAGTTGTATCGAGCCTCGACCGACCTTAAGAGCCCCCTTGTTTGTTGGCCGTTGTTGAGTCTAGAAGAAAACTATTTTGAGTCTTAGGATTATATATATCGGAGTAGGATTCTTTTTACTCCTCGGTCCTTAAATCGCTCTGGTGAGGTCTCGGCGTAGATGTTTTGTCTTTCCTCTCCTCAAATTTCACTAAATTTTCTTTAGGATCACACGGGTATCTTGGAATCGTTCCGATGGTTTTGTGACGAGAACATTGTTCTTGGTGCCTCCTGACATTTAGCGGTTGTGGCGGTGTCCGGGAGTTGAGCTCCGAGGTGTTGTCGTCACAATTTTATCGTTCAGATTCGGAATACACGAGTTTGCCGACATCGAAATCTCTTTTTACAGTTGTTGGTGAGATAACCCGATAACCCGATCTTGAGGTGAGTCTTGGGAGTATTGCCATGACTTCGTATAACGGATGCTTTTGAAGGTCGAGGTACCGATTTCGAAGGTTTCTTGGTTATGTGTTGACGGATGGATACAATTGGATCTAGGTATTGTTAGTTTGGGTGATATATTTTGTGTCCCTGTATCCCCAACACAGTTGCATAACGGAAAGTTTGGGAGTTTATAGGTGAATTCAAGTAGCTCCTATAATATCTTTGACGAGATGCATGATATGAGATTGGGTAAATCTCTATCATGTGTATTTATTCGACTTATACAAGCCAAATCCTTTGTTTTGTTTTGTTTTGTGGTATTGAGTTGCTTGAAGTCAAATGTTGAATCCATACCTTTCCTAAGCGGTGTTATCATATTTCTATGTGAATACTAATCCTTCTTGACCATCGAGATCGTCATGTTAATTCTTTTCCAACGGCGTTTTCTTTTCAAGTGGATCCGATCATTTCAACGTTAGATCATCTCTCGTTTCCCAACGGTGTTTGTTTCATCCATCCCCAAGTTGTCTTTGTTTTCCGCCCTCCCACCCTTTTTCTTCAAGGACCCAGTTTCGTAATAAAGTATCCATTTATTCATGTGAAGTCTCTTCATTCTTTTCTTTCAATGTTCTTATCCGGTGATTTCCCATGAAGATGCTCAAGGTTTCAAGTTCATCATCCTTCATTGTTGTTTCTTCTCCGGTGGATCAATTCAAGCTTTCGATATTCATCATATTCTTTTCCTCGTTTCAAATGTTTCTCCACGTTGGTGCACCTCTTAATTGTTCACCTCCCTCTATTCATTTGTTCTGGAGTGCTCAAGATATCTCAGAAGAATCATGTTTCCTTTCTTAATCCGTTCGAGTTACTTCAAGTTTTTCTCTCATTCAAGCTATTTAATTCAACCGGTGCAATCTCTCTTAAAAATCGTTCAACGGTGTTTTCTTTTGAGTGGGCCCTAACCCACAGGTCTTTTCCCAGGATCTTACCTGACTCTTCTAATTTTCCCGGAGCTATTCCCAAATTCTTTTGAAGTTTGGCGTAAGAATGAATTACCATCAGTCTCATGCCCTCTCCTAGGCGCTTTCAAACTCTTTTCATCTCGGCTCAACCTTTCCTCTTTTAATCCTTCGGAGTTTCTCAACAATTTGGTGGTGTTTCTCCTCGTCATTCTCATCATTTGAAGACCGAAGAAGAGTTCCTCTTAAATCCTTACCCATTCTTCCAAAGATCGCACTTCAAATTTGATGCCATCCTTTCATAATTGTTTTCAATTGTGAATTCTTTTCACCCATCGGAGCATTTCATGAGTTGTTTCCATTTCTTTCCTCGAAGGCCATCATGTCATAATTCCTCATTCTCGACTTTCAGCTCTCGTTCTCTAAATCATGCGGTTGCATCGTTCAAATACCCTCTAATCAGTTCATGATCTCTTCGTTCTCATGTATCTAAATCCTCTCAAGTATCTTCGTTTTCTTTTTCTCCAATTCTCCCCCGTGAATTGTGCCTTTGCTATGTTCTTTTTCAATTCTTACGTTGGTTCGTTCAAGATTCTTTTTCCTTGTTTATCACTTTAATTCATTCGCTGTTTCCAAATTCCACCGGTGGTTCCATCAATAGCTTCTCAAGTTTGCGCTATATCTCTCTTAATCCTTTCTACGGGGATAAGTAGTATGCCAAATCCATTGCTTGTCATCAATTTAATTTGACGAAGGATAAGCATACAATAAATCTTATTCTTATTTCTTCGAGTTGATTAATTCTTTTCTTTCAGAGTTGTTCATGATATCATTTATCGGTTCTAAGTTGTTCATCTTTTCTTCTCCGGAGTTTCAAGTTTTTCCGCATTATCTTGTCGCGAGGCTCCATCTAAATCATTGCAAGGCTTCACCTTGTGTTTTCAACTTCTCTTTCTTTTATCATCCTTTTCTTACCGGAGTTCTTCATGGAGGCTCTACATGCTGCTTCGTCAAGGATTTTTTTTCATTCTTCAATTGTTCATCAAGATTTTCTCTCGGAGTTAAGATCCGTCAAGCCATACTTCAAATAAACATGGTGTTCCAACACATGTTTTGTTTTGAGGAGTTCAAGTATTCTTCATCTTGCATCCCGAAGTGCAATTCTTTCTACCTTTTGAGGTGGTCTTATGTCATTCTTGACAATTTCACTTCGTGTTTCATGATTCAGAAGTCGTTAAGAATGAGATATTTAAATCCATCATTTTCTCTTTGTTCAAGAGATCTTTTCAACCATCAACCTCGTTGTTGGAGTTATCTTGTGTCATATTTTCACCTAAAGCCTTCCCTAAGGAATGTTGCTCTTGTGGTGCTTATCAATCATCCAAGTTATCTCTCTATCATCTTGGTGGAAGAAATTTTTCATCTCTTGATTGTTATCAATTATATTATTTGTTTCCTTTATTGGTGGTTGTCACCTCATAGTCTTGAGATGTTTCCATAAGCCCACTACAAGCTTATTCTTTTGCGTTTGTTTTCCAACAACTCCGTCAAATTCTTCGTTGCAAGGGTGCTTTTCCAAGTTCATTTGTGGCAGAAGTTGTCATTTTCTTCTCCATTCTTTTATTCCAATGATCTATCTTCTATTCTTTCTTCAGAGGCTTTGTGATGTCACTCTGTCGACCCATCATCTCATTTGCAAATATCATGTTATTTTCCTTGCTTATCCGTTTAGCAGATGTCGTGTTTTCATTCGAGTTATTTCATCTTATCAAGTTTTGCCTCTCTTTTCAACTTTGAGTGCTGCTGAAATCCCTCTTACCCATTGCGGTGTGTTGTTGATTTCATCAAGTATTCTCTCATTTGTCAAGTTCATGTTCAACTCCTTCCATTTACGATTAGTGCTGCCCAAATTATGTCAATCTTATTCCTTCTCTATCTAGTTTTAACGGAGTGGTTTCAATATCTATCTTATCACTAAAACTCTTGGTTCTCGTCGTATCCTTGTTCCTCTTTTCTAGCGGTGTTTTCAACTTTGCTCATCTTCGTTGTTTTCTTTCTTTCTTTTTGCTCGTTATCTCAAGGTGCATGGTTTCACTCGTTAGTCAAAGAAGCAACTTAGTTTTACCTATTCTCTTCCTCTTCCGTTTCTCTCGGTGTCATCCTAGATCTCGGGGCGAGATCCTCTAAATGATGGTGGAGTGTTGTAGCCGGATACAACTTTCCATATTCGTAACTCCGACTCTTGCCTTTTAGGAGATGTGATTTATTATTTTCTCCGTGGTTGGGTTTTTGTCATTGTTTTGCATTTTGTTCTTGCCATGCATTTCATCTCATCGCATCAAGTGCATTGCATTTGCATATTTTCTTAAAACTTCGTAGCCGTTAGTAGTTGTCGTTTCTCCCCTTGGCCGTGGCTTGTTGTCGGACCGCTTGTCCTGTGACCCCTCTTAGATCAACGGACCGCTCTCTTCTCTCTTTTACGAGCTCATCAAAACCTTTTGTCTCCATGGCGTTTTGCCAAACCCGTCGGCGTGTCGAAACTCCCCGAACCCGACCGGGCTTTCGTTACCGATGGAGTTCAGATCATCCCCTAACGTCTATAAAGCGTCTCCGTTTTCTCTTTTGGACTCCCTAACCTGTTTGTTTCGACCGTTCGATTCTAATCGGAGGTCCGTTTTACCTAAGCTAACCAACCTACCTATAACCAGTCCAACCTAGTCCATTTCTAGACCAAACCCTATTTTCTAGGATCCTCCTAGCGCCGCCTCCTCTTGTCTCCTTCCACCTCGGGATCCTCCGACCCCTTCGCTCCAATCAGCGCAGCCTTCCCCTACCTCGATCTCCCCCCTACTCAGTCTCGATCCATCCATGCATCGATCCCCACCAACCGAGATCCCTCGGCCTCCACTCGCTGCCATCGCAGCTCCTTCTCTGCCAAAACACGCCTCCTCCCCTCTTCCTATGCCTCGATCCGGGAGGGACGAGAGCAGCGTCCGCCCGACCAGCCCCGCCATGGCCCGCCGCCAAGCCGCTCGACCCAGAGTCCTCCTCACCGCCACCTCTACGCCCGCTCCTGCCGAGCGAGACGGCGACCTACCAGCAGTCGCCTCGTGCCGCGCCCTCCTCGTCGCCGTGGATGGCCGTGTCCGCGCCCAAACCCCAATCTGCGCCTCCCTTGCGGAGTTGGATCGGCGCCTCCCAGTCCAGCACCGCGCCGCGGCGGCCAGGTCGCCTCGCCTCCTCTCGCTCTCATTCCGGCCCTCTCTCTGTCCACAGCCGCTGCTGATTTTTCTTTGCCATGGCCCTGCAATTCCTCCACCTCGGAGCTCCTTGCTTGCGGGATCAGAACCCTCTCTTGGGACCTGCCCGTTCCCGGCGTCCAGCGTCGCCGTCGACACCCGTCGCGGAGTTCTGGTCGGCCAGCCGCACCTGCAAGTCCCTGCCGCGCCCTGCTTTCCCTGCTTCAGCGAGGCGGGATGGCGTGCCCTGCTCCTGCGTTGACCACGCTGGGTCACACCAGTGCTGCGTGTGCGCGCCTCTCCAAGGCCAGCGCCCCCCTGCCTGGCCTCCTCCCCACCGGCCAGGCGAGCCCAATGTGAGCAGCTTCCCCAGCCCAGCGTGCACCATTTGACCCGTGTTGTTTTTTTTCCTCGCTCGTTTTCTCTATTATCCGATATTAGCAGTTTCTGAAAACCCCTAGACTTCATGCATGTAATAACTAATTAACCGTGCATCAGTTTAAACAAACTTTATATGTAAAATGCTCAGACTATTGTGTAGATTAATAATATGCCACTTTCATCCCATGTTAAAATGTTTAAAAGGCTGTTTATTTAAATTTGCTAATATGCCATGTTAAAATGATTTAATTCATAACTAAATAACCGTAACTCAGAATTAAATGTTCCTTATATGTAAATGGGGTAGAAAAATGCCTAGTTTAACATGGTCCACTTTATTTTCCTGTTTAACAACAATAAAATGTGGTTTAGGGCAGAACAGCACCGAATCTAAAATATTGCTCATGGGGATTTTCCGGAATTGTTGTTTCTTATTTCCGGCCTCATTTAAACTTGCCTAAATAGTTAGTTTAATTATGCTCCACCTCTTGTCATGTTTAACAACATTTAATATTGTTGTGTACCTAACCGAGATCAAACTAAATCGTCAATGTGGTGTTTTGTCAATATGCAACCCGTTGCATATTGAGCTCCATTAATTAGTAGTATTGTTTGTTGCAAATGCCATGCCATGCCTCATTAAACGGACATGCATCATACTTGATTGTGCATCGTGCCATGTTTATGCTTGTGCATTTACCATGTTGTTTGTTTCTTTCGGTGTTGCTTCTCGGTTCCGGTAATGTTGCGATTGTGAGGATTAGTTCGACTACTCCGTTCGTTCTACTTCATGGACTCGTTCTTCTTCCTAGCGGGATTTCAGGCAAGATGACCGCTACCCTGGATCTCACTACTATCATTGCTATGCTAGTTGCTTCGTTCTATCGCTATGTTGCGCTACCTATCATTTGCTCTTCAAGCCATCCCAATTTGCCATGTCAGCCTCTAACCTTTGTCACCCTTCCTAGCAAACCGTTGTTTGGCTATGTTACCGCTTTGCTCAGCCCCTCTTATAGCGTTGTTAGTTGCAGGTGAAGATGAAGTTTGTTCCTTGTTGGAACCTGGAGTTGTTGTTCCTTGTTGGAACATGTTTACTTGTTGGGTTATCACAATATATCTTATTTAATTAATGCATCTATATACTTGGTAAAGGGTGGAAGGCTTGGCCTTATGCCTGGTGTTTTGTTCCACTCTTGCCGCCCTAGTTTCCGTCATATCGGTATTATGTTCCCGGATTTTGCGTCCCTAACGGTCGGGTGATTTATAGGACCCCTTGACGATTCGCTTTGAATAAGACTTTTCGGCAAGGCCCAACATTGGTTTTACCATTTGCTTCACCACCACCTACATTTCCCTTGGGAGTAATTAACCCAAGGGTCATCTTTATTCAGCCCCGGGCCAATGCTTGTCTAAGTGTTGGTCCAAACTAGAGTCTTTGCGGCCACCTCAAGAAACTTGAGGGCTGGTTTTAGTTATGGACTGCTCATCCGGTCGTGGCACAGGGGCGAGATCTGGCTACTACCGGGGTGTCGCACGTCGGGAGGTCTTCTTGGTCTTGTTTTATTCTGTGAAATGTCTTGTGGCAGGATTCGAGACTGATCGGGTCTTCCGGGAGAAGGTCTATTCGCCGTTGATCGCGAGAGCTTATCATGGGCTAAGTTGGGACACCCTGCGAGGTTTGAACTTTCGAAGCCGTGCCATGATTATGTGGCAGATGGGAGTTTGTTAATGTTGGTTGTAGAAAACCGAAGTGGATCTCAATTAAAATACACCAACCGTGTGTGTAACGTGAGTGTCTCTTTTGGGGTTGATCGAGAGGAGAACACGGTTTTGGTTATGTTTGGCGTAAGTAGGAGTTCAGGATCACTTCTTGATCATTGCTAGTTGACGATCGTTCCTTTGTTTCTCTTCTCGCTCTCATTTGCGTATGTTAGCCACCATATATGCTTAGTCGCTCTGCAACCTCACCACTTTACTCCTTCCTTTTCCCATTTAAGCTTTGCTAGTCTTGATACCCATGGTAATGGGATTCTTTGAGTCCTCGTGGCTCCTGATTACTACACCACCGATTCGCAGTACAGATTCTGCGATGATCATGGCCGAGGCGATGCTTGCTTCGTTGAGTTCTTCTTCTGCTTCTTGATCGGGGATAGGTTCGGTCGCGACTTTGGCTAGCGAGGTGGATATTGTTTGAGTTTCTGTTTATGTTTCATCCGTAGTCGGATGTTGTTCTTTATATGGTGTGATGTTGTATTAGTGTGTCATTGTATGTCTTATGTATGTATCCCCACTATTATGTAATGTTGATGTAATGATATCCACCTTGCAAAGCGTCTTCAAGATGCGCTTCTATCCTTAGTGGGACCTTGAGTTCCTTTAGGATAGGATTGCATCTTAGGCGTGTTATAAAACAACTAGGGATGAACCACTTGAAGGAACATATAACATTACGAGCTGGAATGCCAAGATTAGCATGTCGAGCAGTTCAACATATTTCTTCGGATAACCCATGCGAGCGGTAAAAGCTGGCGAGTCACAATATAAAATCGAGAGAACTCATCAAGAGCACTACGGTTGTGATCTTCGGTTCCATAAACTTCATCTTAAGCAGTTCATTATATTTGGAAGAAGGATATACCATGAACCTCGAGGACTATCGCAAAGGTTACTAATATCCTAAAGGAACTAGCAACACTATCAACATGAAGTAAGTAGGGCAAATCTAGAGTTGAAACCCAACTAAGTGGCATCACGGGATGCTTTCGAGAATGATGGCGAGAATCATCCTCTGGGAACACAAAACATGGCTAGATTACTAGGTGATCCTCTAAGACACCTAGGGTCATAACAATAGCTCCAACATATATGTCGAGGCAATAGAGTACCTCAACTCACCGATTAGTGTGGTTAATCGGCCCAAAGAAACATCGGGAGCGGAAAGAAG
>JAHIAM010020226.1:0-10181 GCA_021605205.1 Aegilops longissima
TTACAAAAACCCTATACATTTCCTACAACCTATCATTTAACATCCTTCCTCAATCTTAACTTCGTCAAGGTTTAGATTGTTCTTGAAAACTTAAACTGTCAATTTGTAAAGGCTTGGTGAAACCATCAACAACGATCTCCTGTTGGAATGAATTGTATCTCTAATAGCTTCTGTGCTACTCTTTCACGAACAAAGTGGTATTCAATTTCTATATGCTTTGTTACGGCATGAAATACAAGGTTTCGAGGAGATATATTTACCCAAATTGTCCACCACAGTTGTGACACATGATCTTCAATTCCTAGTTCATTAAGTAAAGTTTCAATCCACATTACCTCAGCAGTTGCATTTGCAGAGACTTATATTCTGCTTGATCTTTGGAGCGTGATACTGTTGCTTGTTTCTACAGTCAAGATATAAGATTAGACCCAAGAAAAATAGCAAAACCTCCAGTAGACCTTCTATCATCTAGACACCTCGCCCAATCCGCATCGAGAATGCACTTATTCAGTTGATGGAGATCTACATAACTTGAGCCCTATTCAGTACTTCCTTGAATATACCTTAGTATTCTTTTGACAGCTGTCCAATGTAAGGAGGTAGGAGCATGCAAAAATTGAGACTTTATTTACTGCAAATGATATATCAGGTCTAGTCAAAGTTAAATACTGAAATGCACCAACTATGCTTCGTACTTAGTTCCCTCTTGGCTCAACACCTTCCCTTCATGCAATGACAACTTATCGAGGTGAACATGGGTGTATTGGAAGGCTTACAATCCTTCATGCCTACCCGTTTAATTATGTCTCGGCATACTTGTCCTGAGTTAACATAATACCATCATGCATTTTTTAACTTCAATGCCTAGGAAATAATGTAACTCTCCCAAGTCTTTAAGTGCAAACTCACTTCTCAAATTCTTTAGCAGTGAGGTAGCATTTTGTGATGAACTAGCGATTATATCATCAACATAAATTAACATAAGATGATCACCTTCCTTTCTTGAAGAAGAATAAAAAGTATCTCCTTTTGAAGCTCGAAAACCTAGTTGCTGCAGTTTCATACTCAATCTTGAATACAGGGCTCTGGGGGCCTGCTTTAGACCATACAAGGCCTTGTCCAACCTACATACATGATGTG
Organism: Aegilops longissima; assembly: GCA_021605205.1. Classification (NCBI taxonomy): domain Eukaryota; kingdom Viridiplantae; phylum Streptophyta; class Magnoliopsida; order Poales; family Poaceae; genus Aegilops; species Aegilops longissima. The sequence goes on from JAHIAM010020226.1 coordinate 1,141, forward strand.
GTTTCAAGGCATCCTCAAAACCAGGTGGCTACCTCATATAAACCTCTTCCTCGAGGCAGCATGTGAAAGCATTACGTACATCCAATTGGGAAGACTCCAACCCTGAAAACAATAGCGGAACAAGTCTAATAGTAGCAGCTTTAACAAATGGAATAAATGTATCCTCATAATCAATACCATAACGTTGCTTAAAGCCTTTAGCCACTAGCCTAGCCTTGTTCTGTCTATTGTTCATCAACTTTCTTTTAATCTTGTATACCCACTTACAATCTATCACATTCCTCCCTCGCTTAGGAGAAACCAAGTGCCAAGTCTGATTTTTCACGAGGCTTCATATTCTATATTCATAGCCTTTTCCAATTATCATTGCTTAGTGCCTCTAACAGATTTTGAGGTTCACGGTGGAAGCAAAGTTTGCAAACTTGAAGTTTTTCTCATACCTAACTGTCCCATCTTTAAACTTTGATGGTTTCAAAATACCTTTTGTGCGTGTAGTCATCCGTAAGTGCATGGTCATTCTTGAATTGCCAGACGAGAAGATCCGGGCCCATCACCTCGTACCCGATCGACCGAGCGGTGGCGAATCTGCCTCGACCGCCCGCGCTCTGGCGGGCTTGGATCCGTCTTGGGTGCCTTTGTCGCGCCTTTCTGAGCTCAGATCTGTCGTGGGCGGCGCACCATCCGCCCCATGTTGACAAGGCGTACGAGCGCCCAGGTCCGCCCGTCCGAGAACTGACGCGTCCGCAGCGGCCGGAGCAGGCGGCGGGTCGGTCCGACCAATCACCACCGGTCCCCCGGACGGGGACCGGTGTTGGGAGCGTGGTAATTTCAAAAAAATCCTCGCTGGCAAAACATGGTGATGGCATAGCGAGAGGGAGAGTGTTGTCCAGTACCCTCGTGGGCCGTGGAGCGTTATGTTATGATTTGATGTAGTCGTCCGTCTTCACGATCGAACCGATCAAGTACGAGCGTCGGCACCTCCGAGTTCAGCTGCGTTCAGCTCGATGGGATCCCGGGCTCCGATCCAGCAAAGCGTCGGGGATGAGTTCGTCGACCGCGCGGCATGGTGGCGATGATGATGATCTACGGTAGGAGCCGCTAAACTCATGACGATATGACCGAGGTGGAATATGGTGGAGGGGCACCGCGCACGGCTAAGGCGATCCGTAGATCAACTTGTGTGTCATGGGGTGCCCCCCCTATATAAAGGAGCAAGGGGAGGGGCGGCCGGCCTAGGGAGGGGCCCAAGGGGAGTCCTACTCCCAGGGTGGACTCCCTCCTCCTGTTGGAGTAGGAGAAGGGGAAAGAGGGGAGGAGGAAGGAAGGGGCCGCACTTGTCCAATCGGACGAGAGGGGGCTCGCGCCTCCTTCCTTCGGCCTTTCTCCTCTATTCCGTATGGAATAAGGCCCATATACTCCCGGCAATTCCGTAACTCTCCGTACTCCGAAAAATACCGAATCACTGGAACCTTTCCGAAGTCCGAATATAGTCGTCAATATATCGATCTTTACGTCTCGACCATTTGAGACTCCTCGTCATTCCCGATCTCATCCGGGACTCCGAACTCTTCGGTACATCAAAACTCATAAACTCATAATATAAGCATCGCGAAACCTTAAGCGTGCGGACCCTACGGGTTGAGAACTATGTAGACATGACCTAGAACTATTCTTGGTCAATAACCAATTGGAACCGGATGCTCATATTGGCTCCATATTCTGAAGATCTTTATCGGTCAAACCCATAACAACATCGTTGTTCCCTTTGTCATCGGTATGTTACTTGCCGAGATTCGATCGTGGTATCAATACCTAGTTCAATCTATTCTTGGAAATCTCTTTACTCGTTACATAATGCATCATTCGTAACTAACTCATTAGCTACATTGCTTGCAAGGCTTATAGTGATGTGCATTACCGAGAGGGCCAGAGATACCTCTCGACAATGGATGACAAAACCTAATCTCAAAATCGCCAACCCAACATGTACCTTTGGAGACACCTGTAGTACTCCTTTATAATCACCCGATTCGTTGTGACGTTTGATAGCACCAAAGTGTTCCTCCGGTAGCGAGGTTGCATAATCTCATAATTACAGGGACATATATAAGTCATGAATTAAGCAATAGCAATGTACTAAGCGATCAAGTGCTAAGCTAACGGAATGGGTCATGTCAATCACATCATTAGCCTAATGATGTGATCCCATTAATCAAATAACAACACATGTCTATGGTTAGGAAACATAACCATCTTTGATTAATGAGCTAGTCAAGTAGAGGCTTACTAGTGACTATATGTTTGTCTATGTATTCACACATGTATTATGTTTCAGTTAATACAATTCTAGCATGAATAATAAACATTTATCATGAAATAAGGAAATAAATAATAACTTTATTATTGCCTCTAGGGCATATTTCCTTGAGTCTCCACTTGCACTAGAGTCAATAATCTAGTTCACATCATCATGTGATTCAACACTAATATTCACATCGTATGTGATTAACACCCATAGTTCACATCGTCATGTGACCAACACCCAAAGGGTTTACTAGAGTCAATAATCTAGTTCACATCGCTATGTGATTAACACCCAAAGAGTACTAAGGTATTATCATGTTTTGCTTCGTGAGAGAAGCTTAGTCAGGGTCTTTCATATTGAGCCGTATGTATTTTGCAAATATTCTATGTCTACAATGCTCTTGCGGACTACTCTAGCTAATTGCTCCCACTTTCAATATGTATCAGATTGAGACTTAGAGTCATCTGGATCGATTAAAAACTTGCATCGATGTAACTCTTTCTGACGGGCTCTTTTATCACCTCCATAATGAGAAATATTTCCTTAGTTCTCACTAAGAATGTCCTTGACCAATGTCCGGTTGATCTACTCCTAGATCACTATTGGCCTCCTTGCCAAATACAGAGCAAGGTATACAATAGAGTGCAGGTACATAGCATAGCATACTTTATAGAACCTATGGTGAGGCATAGGGAATGACTTTCATTCTCTTTTCTATTTCGCCGTGGTGGGATTTGAGTCTTACTCAATTTCACCCTTATGTCTGAGGCAAAAACTCTTTCTTTGTATTTCCATTTGAACTACTTCAAAATCTTGTAAAGGTATGTACTCATTGAAAAACTTATCAAGCGTCTTGATCTATCTCTATAGATCTTGATGCTCAATATTAAGCAACTTCACGAGGTCCTTCTTTGAAAAACTCCTTTCAAATACTCCTTTATGCTTTGAGAATAATTCTACATTATTTCCGATCAACAATATGTCATTCACATATACTTATCGAAATTTTGTAGTGCTCCCTCACTTTCTTGTAAATACAAGCCTTTCCAAAAGCATGATAAAACCATATGCTTTGATCAACACATAAGCGTATATTCAACTCGAGATGCTTGCACGTCCATTGATGGATCGCTAGAGCTTGCACATTTGTTAGCACCTTGAGGATTGACAAAATCTTACGGTTGCATCATATACAACTCTTCTTTAAGAAAACCATTAAGGAATGCAGTTTTGACATCCATTTGCCAGATTTCATAAAATGTGGCAATTGCTAACATGATTCGGACAGATTTTAAGCATCGATCGAGTGAGAAAATCTCATTGTATTCAACATCTTGAACTTTGTCAAAAACCTTTTTCGACAAGTCTAGCTTTGTAGATAGTAACACTACTATCACATCGTCTTCCTCTTGAAGATCCATTTATTTAACATGGCTTCTGATCATCGAGCAAGTCAATCAATCCATACTTTGTTCTCAAACATGGATCATATCTGATTTTATGGCCTCAAGCCATTTCGGAATCTGGGCTCATCATCGCTTCCTCATAGTTCGTGGGTTTATCATGGTCTAGTAACATGACTTCTAGAATATGATTACCGTACCACTCTGGTGTGGATCTTACTCGGTTGACCTCGAGGTTTTGGTAGTAGCTTGATCTTGAAGCTTCATGATCATCATCATTAGCTTCCTTCTTGATTGGTGTAGGAATCAGGGCTGATTTACGTGATGAACTACTTTCAATCGGGAGAAGGTACAATTACCTTATCAAGCTCTACTTTCCTCCCTCACTTCTTTTGAGAGAAACTTCTTCTCTAGAAAGGATCCATCTTAACAGCGAATAACTTGCCTTTGGATCGTGATAGAAGGTGTACCCAATAGTTACCTTTGGGTATTCTATGAAGGCACTTTTCGATTTGGGTTCGAGCTTATCGGGTTGAAACCTTTTCATATAAACATCGCAACTCCAAGCTTTAAGAAGCGACCTTAGGTTTCTTGCTAAACCATAGTTCATACGGTGTCATCTCAGCAGTTTAGATGGTGCCCTATTAAGCGTGAATGCAGTGTCTCTAATGCATAACCCAAAGCGATAGTGGTAAATCGGTAAGATACATCATAGATCGCACCATATCCAATAAAGTCGATTCTGACGTTCGGACACACCATTATGTTGTGGTGTTCCATGTGGCGTGGTGTGAAACTATTCCACTTTGTTTTAATTGAAGACCAAACTCGTAACTCAAATATTCATCTCCACGATCGGATCGCATAAACTTTATTTTCTTGTTACGATGATTTTCCACTTCACCTGAAATTCTTTGAACTTTTCAACTATTTCAGGACTTATGTTTCATCAAGAAGATATCGCATATCTGCTCAAATCATCTGAGGTCGAAAATAATGATACTTCCACGAGGCATCAACACTCATTGGACCGCATACATGGTAGTATTATTTCCAACAAGTCGTATCTCGTTCCATTGTTCGAAAACGGAGTTTGGTCATCTTGCCCAAAAGGCACGGTTATAAGCATCAAATGATTCATAATCAAGTGATTCCAAAACCCATCGCATGGAGTTTCTTCATCGCTTTACACCGATATGACCCAAGCGGTTGCCACAAATAAGTTGCACTATCATTATTAACTTTGCATCTTTTGGCATCAATATTATGAATATGTGTATCACTCGATCGAGATCCAACAAACTATTTTCATTGGGTGTATGACCATTGAAGGTTTTATTCATTTAAGCAGAACAACAATTATTCTCGATTTTAAATGAATAAGCGTATTACAATAAACATGATCAAATCATATTCATGCTCAGCATAAGCCAAATAACATTTATTTAGGTTTAACACTAATCCCGAAAGTATAGGGAGTGTCGATGATGATCATATCAATCTTGGAACTACTTCCAACACTCATCGTCACTTCCCTTCAACTAGTCTTTGTTTATTACGTAACTCCTGTTTGAGTTACTAATCTTAACCGGACAAGTATCAAATACTGGGGCTACTATAAACACTAGTAAAGCCACATCAATAACATATATCAAATATACCCTTGTTCACTTTGCCATCCTTCTTATCCACCAAATATTTGGAGTAGTTCCACTTCGTGACCATTTCCTTTGAGTAGAAGCACTTTCGGTTTAGGCTTTAGGTTCAGCTTTGGGCCTTGGCGGGGTGACAACTTGCTTGTCATTCACTTGAAGTTCCTTTCTTTCCTTTGCCCTTTTCTTGAAACTAGTGGTCTTGTCGATCATCAACACTTGATGCTCTTTCTTGATTTCTACCTTCGATTTCAACATCACGAAGAGCTCAGAATCGTTTTCATCATCCTTGCATACTATAGTTCATCATGAAGTTCTAATAGCGTAGTGATGGTGACTAGAAGAATTCATCAATCACTATCTTATCTGGAAGATTAACTCCCACTTGATTCAAGCGATTGAAGTACCGGATAATCGAGCACATGCTCACTAGTTGAAGCGATTCTCCTCCATCTTTTAGCTATAGAACTTGTTGGAGACTTCATATCTCTCAACTCGGGTATTTTCTTGAAATATTAACTTCAATTCCTGAAACATCTCTTATGGTCGTGGCGTTCAAGCGTCTTTGAAGTCTCGATTCTAAGCCGTTAAGCATGGTGCACTAAACTATCAAGTAGTCATCATATTGAGCTAAAGCGTTCATAACGTGCGCATCGCTCCTGCAATAGAGTCATCACCTAGCGGTGCATCAAGGACATAATTCTTACATGCACAATGAGGATAAACCTCGGATCACAGATCCAATCCGCATCATTTACTAACATCTTTCAACACAGTTTTCTCTAGGAACATATTAAAATAAACATATGAAAGCAACAAACATAGGGAAGCAACACGAGCTATTGATCTACAACATAATTTGCAAAATACTACCGGGGACTAAGTTCATGATAAATTAAAGTTCAATTAATCATATTACTTAAGAACTCCCATTAGATAGACATCCTCTAATCTTCTAAGTGATTCGTGATCCATATCAACTACACCATGTCCGATCGTCCGTGAGATGGAGTAGTTTCAGCAGCGAACATCACTATGTTGATCATATCTACTATATGATTCACCTTGACCTTTCGGTCTCCGTGTTCCAAGGCCATATCTTTTATACTAGGCCCGTCAAGTTTAACTTTGAGTATTCGCGTGTAACTGTTTTGCACCGTTGTATATGAGCGTGAGCTTATCACACTCGATCATCACGTGGTGTATGGGCATGCGAACTTTGGCACGGTGCATACTCGGGAGAACACTTCTTGATAATTTTTAGTGAGAGATCATCTTAAAATGTTGTTGGAAATATGCCCTAGAGGCAATAATATATTAGTTATTATTATATTTCCTTGTTCATGATAATCGTTTATTATCCATGCTATAATTGTATTGATAGGAAACTCGGATACATGTGTGGGTACATAGAAACACCAAGTCCTAGTAAGCCTCTAGATGACTAGCTCGTTAATCAATAGATGGTTCTGTTTCCGACCATGGACATTGGATGTCATTGATAAGGGGATCACATCATTAGGAGAATGATGTGATGGACAAGACAATCCTAAGCCTAGCACAAGATCATAGTTAAATTAAAGCTTTTCTAATGTCAAGTATCTTTTCCTTAGACCATGAGTTGTGCAACTCCGGATACCGTAGGAATGCTTTGGGTGTACCAAGCGTCCTGGCTAATTGGGTGGCTATAAAGGTGCACTCTGGTATCTCGAAAGTGTCTGTTGGGTTGGCGAGGAATCGAGGTGGATTTGTCCTCGTGTCGAAGAGGTATCTCTGGGCCCTCGGTGGACATCATCATAATGTGCACAATGTGACCAAGGGGTTGATCACGGGATGATGTGTTCGGAGCGAGTAAAGAGACTTGCCGTGCGAGATTGAACAAGGTATAGGATCGATGATCGAATCTCGGGCAGACAATACCGCTAGACAAAGGGAATTGTATCGGGATCGATTGAGTCCTTGACATCGTGGTTCATCGATGAGATCATCGTGGAACATGTAGAACAACATGGGTATCGGATCCGCTGTTGGTTATTACGGAGAACGTCTCGGTCATATGCATGGTTCCCGAACCGTGGGTCTACACATAAGGTTCGATGGCGCTAGGGTTATAAAGGAAGTTTGTATGTGGTTCGAATGTTGTTGAGTCCGGATGAGATCCGGGACGTCACGAGGAGTTCGGAATGGTCGGAGGTAAGATTTTATATGGAAAGTTGTTGTTGGGTTAGGAAAAAGTTCGAGTTTTTGGTATTGTAGGAAGCTTCGGAAGGTTCGGAGGATTCGGAGGAGTCGGAGGTCGAGTGTTCCACCGTCCAATACAGTAGCATGGGCTGTGGGGGCTAGCCATAATGGGCCAGGGCCCAGCCCCCAAGGCCCATGCGCATGGGAGGGAAACCCTAAGGGGGCCTCCACTTGACTTGGGGGCCTCCTCCCTTAGCCGCCCCCAAGTCCCATCTAGGGCTGCCCCCCTTGGGTGGGAACCCTAGATGGGGCGCCCCTCCCTCTCCCCTATAAATACTTGAGCCACAGGGGCTGCCCAACATGAGTTTCTCTCCCTCTTGGCGCACCTGCCTCCTCCTCCTCCTCCCGTGGTGCTTGGCGAAGCCTGCAGGATGCCACGCTCCTCCACCATCCTGCCCGTTGTGCTGCTGCTGGATGGAGTCTTCCTCAACCTCTCCCTCTCTCCTTGCTGGATCAAGGCGTGGGAGGCGTCCCGGGCTGTCGGTGTGTTGAGCAGGAGGTGCCGTCCGTTCGGCACTAGGATCTCCGGTGATTTGGATCCTGAGTCGACTCCTTCAACCCCGTTCTCTTGAGCGCTTTCTTAGCGATCTACAAGGGTATGTAGATGCACTCTCCTTCCCCTCGTTGCTAGTTTCTCCATAGATAGATCTTGGTGACCGTGGAAAATTTTAATTTCTCGTTCTAGCGGTGGCATCATGAGCTAGGTCTATTCGTAGATTCTTTGCAGAGTAGAACACAAAGTAGTTGTGGGTGTTGATGTTGTTCAATATGCTTACCATTACTAGTCCAATCTTGTTTCACGGTATTGTGGGATGAAGCGGCCGGACCGACCTTACGTACTCTTCGTGAGGCAGTTCCACCGGTGACATGCACTTGGTGCATAAGGTGGCTAGCGGTGCCGTCTCTCCACTTTAGTCGGAGCGGATTCGATGAAAAGGGTCCTTATGAAGGGTAAATAGCAATTGGCATATCACGTTGTGGTTTTGCGTGGGTAAGCGTTCTTGCTAGAAACCCATGCAGCCACGTAAAACATGCAAACAACAATTGAGGGCGTCTAACTTGTTTTTGGGGTATGCTATGTGATGTGATATGGCCAAGAAGAATGTGATGAATGATATTGATGTATGAGATTGATCATGTTCTTTAATAAATCCATTGACATGGAACAAGGGAAAAAGTTGTCTTAATTTTTGTATGACCTGCGTGTCATTGAACAAGCGCCATGTAATTACTTTACTTTATTGCTAACGTAGCCATAGTAGTAGAAGTAATAAGTTGGCGAGACAACTTCATGGAACCGATGATGGAGATCATGATGATGGAGATCATGGTGTCATGCGGTGGGATGATGATCATGGAGCCCAAGATGGAGATCAAAGGAGCAAAATGATATTGGCCATATCATGTCACTATTTGATTGCATGTGATGTTTATCATGTT
>JAHIAM010020227.1:0-18319 GCA_021605205.1 Aegilops longissima
AGCGACCTTGACCCATTTATGATTGCGATCAACCTTGATGAAGGCGAGGTAACTCACGATCAGTCATCACCACAAGTATTGTGGCTTGAGGACTTTGCTTGGTGAGGTATTTCTTGGCGAGTCATGTGTGCAGAGTCATCATTGGTGGAGTAGGATGCAGCTTTCTGTTGTCCATCAATGGGCGAATGCCTTCATCGATCTAGAGTTGTCTTGCCCTTGTCATCGGTGAGGTAAATGTCGTTTGAGGACTTCAATCGGGGCAAGTAGCTGCGGTGGTTGATATCGATTGTAATTGGTGAAGACCTTGTCTGATGAATCTCATTATCCAAAGCGCATAAGGCTTCAGCTCAAATGGTGACATAGCAATGTTTGCGAGTCCTCATGAAGAAATCATGGAAGTTGGCGGGAGCATGCATGAATGATATTGAAAAGCATATTCTTCATGATGCAGCGACTTCACCATTTGAGTCGTGGCCTTTGATAGGACTCATTGTCTTCGATGAATCCGATAGACAGTCAGAGCACGATACAATAATTCCTTGACGAGGAATTTGGTTCTTGGGGCCTGCCACGCTTCAAAGGCTTCATCGGCACTTGCATATAGTGATTTGGCTTCGGGTTCATTGTAGATACAACGAGCACCATCAAGTGGAGGGTGAGTGGTAGGGCACGAAGCAATTGAGTTTTGTTGCCTTTAGTGAGTATTTTCGGACATCGATCTAACACCCATGAGTTCACGTCTTGACGTCTCGGTGATGTGCAGCGTTGCATAGAATTGAAGAATGAGTTCTTCATTCCAATCCACGAGATGTCGGTGCAGAAATTGAAGTCTGCGTCGTGAAGAACAACGAGGCTGGCTCAAAGCTGGCAGAGACTCGATGTCCACATGAGGAATATGTGCATGATCGAAGACTTTGTCTTTGTTGAAAACCGAGGAATAGAAATTGGCTTGGTGGCAGTCGAAGCGCCTCTTCCTTATCTGGCGAGAATCATATGGATTATGTCAGTGAAGAATACATGCTTTCATGAAGAAATCTTCAGCCTTGAACTTTTGCTTTGTTGAGAAGGATTCTTTGGCTTTGGCGGTGGAGTGTCGATGAGTTGCATCCGACCTCTGGAATCGCAATCTCAGGTTCTTGAGTGAGAATTTCTTGTTCCTCTGGTGCGATCGAGGATCGGCGGAGTTCATCGGCGCTAGTGGCTGGAATTTCTTCATGGACAGATGAAGTGGGATGAGTTTCTTGAGCCCATTTGAAGCTGTTGGAGCGGGGGTGAGGAATCTGTTGGATTGGGGTGAAGAGTGGAGAATTTGGATCTTGACTTTCCCAAAGTCATCGTTCATCCTTGGCGTTGTGCTTCAATATCCACATCTTCTTCAATTTTCTCAACACGGGCCTCTTCAGCTGTGAACTGAGGCATAGCGAGGAAATGATTGGGGTTGAAGGATTGCTTCCACTTCAATTTCTTCATCAATCTGCTCGTGAAGCAGCAAAATGATTTTCTTCATCAGATCCTCTTGGGATCTCATAATCTTCATCAAAGGAACAAGGTCCTTTGATGGAATTGAGAAGTGGAACAGCATCAATAGGATTTTCAAAGGGCTGGTCATTGGCTTCATTTCTTGCATCCGAAGAATTTGGCCGGTGATGCTTTCCGTTTCTTCCTGCAGCTCGTTTTGCAGCCTTGGTCTTCTTCACATCGAGGCGGATGGAAGAATTGGAGTTGGTGATGGCGGGAGGAGTTGAGGAATCTGGTTGATTTTCCTCGGTGCAAGCTGATGCAATTGCCTGACTTTTCGTTTCTTGGTAGCACCACTAGTGGATGCCACAGCAATTTCTTCGGCTGGAATGGGATCATCAGCCACTGGAACTAGCATTGTCTTGACAGCTGAACTTCATCGTGAGTCTTGGCATGTTCTTGATCTGCTTGGTGAGGCTCCACTGAGAATTTCTTGTTGCATTAGGGCAGCAACATTGGTGAATTTCTTCGTCGGGTTGTGAATCGACTTTGGCTCCTTGCAAATCAGCATAATAGGAGTCAAATTTGTCATGAGGGCTTTGGCGTCGAGCTGCATCTTGATAAGTTCTTGAGTTGTCATCTTGACAACGCTTTTCTTCAACAGTTTCTCCTTTCGTCTTGCGATTTCTTGATCTCTCTGGCGTATCAAATTTCCATTTCTCCTCTTGGATGAAATGAGTACATGTGACATTTGTTTTTGATAGAAGGCGTAAGAACCCCTACAATATAATTGGTGCAACAAACCCAAATTGCAAGTACCATGCCTTGAACACGTGTGGGTGGGAAGGCATCAACCCTCCCAACTAGGCTATGCCTTAGTGACATGTGACTTTGGCAGTGTCAACTTGAAGTCAGGCATAGGAGTGTTTGGGTCCTTGTGCGAGATCAATGTAGTCTAGGATCGCTCTTGGATCCACAGCAGATGACAGGTGTGCCTTTGGCTCTATGACCCTTTCTTGGCGGTCTCGATGATTTCCATAAGTTCATCATCATCAACCTCATCATCTTGAGTGGCTCTTGGAAGCGACCTGTTTCTTCTTGGGACTTGGCGAGGACCTCGTCCATGTGGCCTTAGTCTTGAGTCGGGCGGATGAAGACTTTGGTGCAGGTGAGGAACTTCTTTGAAACACGAGAGCAATGGAGATGCTGCAGTCCTTTGGCACGTGGCGGATACAGTCTTTGAGGACTTTGGGACTGCTGAGAACTTTGTAGGAGCAGTGAGGACTTGGGAGGCAGGAGCAGCATGAGGAATTGGCCGTGAGGGCTGGCGAGAACTTGGCCGTGAGGGCCTTGTTGGTGAAGCACTTGGCTTGTGTGCGGGCTTCTTTGCCATAGATTTTCTTGGCAGCAGAGGCCTCGGTGGCAGTAGTAGTGAGAGTCCTCATTGAATTTCCTCCTTTGCCTCGTTGGCTTGTCTTGCCAATTTGGCTTGCGCTTGGCCCATTCTTGGAAAGTCCTCACCAGCTTGATCTTTGGTGGGTCGCTTCTTGACCAGGTGCCAATGGAGCTCTTGGGCATGGAGGATGAGTCGCGAATTTCTTCATGTACTTTGGAGTTACATACCTTACTCCTCCATTCCTTGCCCATCTCCGTTCAATCCATTGAATCGCACCTTGCGCTGATTTTTATTTTCTTTGCGAACTTCGGCTTCATCAGTGTGCAATAATCAACATATATTTCCTCGGGGATTTCAAAGCGAGTCATGACCTCAGGCCTCTTTCCTCCTTTCTGTGGCTTCTTTCCTTCGCCATATTCTTGGTGAGAATTTGAACAAGCGAATTATCGAAGAAGTATGCAACTTTTCTTGAGGCGCTGCAAATGAGTTAAGTTGATGAGAACCTAGTGATTCAGCGCGGACATGAGTACTGTGAGCAGTATAGTTGCGAGGAATTTGAGAGGTCATATGCGTTCTCGAGAAGGTTTTTTCAAAAGAACTAGTTTGAGGAACTTGACGGATGAGCCTTGAAGAATTTCACTAAGCGATCTTTGTCTTAGGTTCGAGTTGTATAGATCGAGGATCCACACAATTGAGGAATCTTGAAGAAAATCATTGCTAGAAAGCGAATCAAGAGCATATTTTGTTTGAGGTGTTCATATGTGTGAAGATTTGAAGAATAAACACCTTTGAAGATTTTCAGGAAGGTTTGAGAATCAAAGCAAGTAATAAAAGTAACTTTTAATTACCGAGTGAAGAACACGATGAGTGAGAAGAGACAGATGGGAAGTTTCAGGTTAGATCTTCACGCCCTAACTTCGCGGAGAAGACAACTTCTGGCGGAGTGAAGATTTCATGATCGGCCGAATGCGTCGGCGGCAATCGAAGCGTGAAGCTTTCCTCACGGCGATGATGGAGTAAGCGGCGCTAGGGTTTGAAGCTCGGCGAGAAGCGGTCGGTGTAAGAAGTGAGGAATGGGAGAGGGTATATATAGCCACGGTGAAAAACTGTTCACGAAGATTTGGGTCGAGCTGCTGACCCTTCTCATTAAGCTTGACATATGTCACCACGTCTTGAGAAGTGGAGATTGTGTTAGATCGTGGGTGAATAGAAAAATCTATCATGGAATGCGGAAAGGTTTGAGCGGCAAAACCGAAAATTTGGATAAGATAAGTTAAAAGTTTAGTTCAATTTCTTCGGTGACAAGGACAGTGAAGATTTTGAGCGAGTTTCAAATAGAGCATACATGAAGAACTTGTGAATAGATTGGGTTGAGTATAGCATAGAGGGAAGGTCGATCACATTCACTTAGCGAAAAAGCAACTTGAAGAAATAGCCATAGGTGAATGCTTGTAGAGGACATAAACCCATATATATATATATAAGCCAATGAAGAAAAGCAGCGGAATCAATGAAGATTTTGAAAAGTTGAAGAATTTGAAAAACTGAAGAATTTCAAAAGCGAGGAAAAACTCAAATTGAAGATTTTCAACTTTGGTGGTGGCGTGACCCACGTATAAGAATGATGATTTCAGACACAGCTTACAATTGTCGTAGGGTTCTGAGAATCAAATTATTCATTAATTTCTTCATATTTAGAGTGTTATTCTTCATTGATTGAATAAAAGCGTTTCTTCATGTTTGCACATCTAAGTCATCAATTTTGCATAAGTATCAGGATGTGTGTCCTTTTCAAAGAACATTCGAAGATTCTAAGATATTTAGCTCACACCGCAACTTGCTAAATCTCTTCTCATCCAAGGGCTTAGTGAAGATATCAGCTAGCTGTTCTTGAGTCTTCACATGCTCGATGGAGATGTAAGCCCTTCAACACATGATCATGAAGAAAATGATGCGAATTTGAATGTGCTTTGTCTTGAGTGCTGAACTGGGTTGTGAGCAATCTTGATGGCACTCTCATTGTCCGATGAGAGGCACATTCTTCACGTTGATCGTAGTCCTTGAGTTTGCTTCATCCACGACAATTGGCACAACAAGAGCCAGCAGCAATGTATTCAGCTTCCAGATGAAGCGGTGATCATGATTCGTTTCTTGAGGACCAACGGACCAAAGATCGTCAGGAAATGACAAGTTCAGGATGTTGACTTGCGGTCCACGATCACCGCATAGTCAGTCAGAATATCCAATGAGATCAAAAGTAGAGCCCTTGGGGTACCATAATCCTAGTGTTGGTGTGTGAGCTAGATATCGAAGAATATGCTTCACAGACCTTATGGTGTGATTCCTTGTGTAGCTTGAAATCGGGCACACATGCAAACACTAAGCATTATATTGGCCTAGATGCACATAAGTACAATAAATAACCAATCATGGGGCGGTATACCTTGTGATCGAAGTCAATACCATTTTCATCGATGCATAGATGGCCATTTGTGGGCATAGGAATTTTAGCCTTTGCTATCTTGCATGCATTTCTTGAGGACATCTTTGAGTATTCTCACTGAGATATGAATATGCCATTTCACTTGTTGTGAATTTGAAGACCTAAGAAAATTTCAACTCTCCCATCATAGACATTTGATATTATTCACTCATCATATAGGAAAATTCATCACTATAACGTTGGTCGTACAGACCAAAGATAATATCATCAACATATATTTGGCACACAAACAGTTCACCATCATAAGATTTAGTGAAAGAGTAGGGTCAAGTGAACCAGGTTTGAAGCCTTTCTTCATGAGGAATTCTTTCAAAGTATCATACTGCCATGAGGGGCTGCTTGAGGCCATAGAGGGCCTTATTAGAATCTGAAGACTTTGTCGGGATGCTTTGGATCTTCAAAACCGGGGGAAACATATTCTTTCCTTTAACCCTTTCCTTTGGGAATTTGGCCTTTTTCAAATCCAAATTTGAATTTATTTATTCATTGGTTTAATAATAATTGGTTTAGCCCCAAAATTATATCAAAATTTTCCAACTTTTTCAATTTGTGGATTTGGGCAAAAAATCCTTTCCAAAATTTTCATTTCTTGTTAATCCCTTTGGCCATAAGGGCCTTAAACCTTTGAAATTTTGTCCCAGCGATAAAACCGGGGTTAAACAAACCCCCGTTGGGTTGACCATCCTTGAAAAAGGCGGGGAAAGAAAATTGAGAAAGGTTTACGGGAAAATTTTTCTTTCCTTTAAATTTGATTCGTTGTTTCCCCAAAGGAATTTGGGGGATTTTTGCCCATTTTGGGTTGGCCCCTTTTCCTCCAGGCCCCGGCCTTTAAAAGAAAAGCCTTTTGAAATCTTCCCACCAAAGTGGGGTTTCAATTTAAAATTACTTCTCCCTCATTAAATCTTTGTTTTCAAGGTAATTAAAAAGTTATTTTACCCCTTTTTAAATCAAAATTTTCCAAATCTTAAATTTTTTCTTCAAGAAAAACACTAAAACCCCACTGTCATCTTCTTGTTCCTTTTCAAACTTTTTCAAGATTCCTCAAATTTGTATCTTATTTCAACTCTGGCCTGAAAAAACTTGGTTCTTAAAACTCATTTGGGTCCCAAAATTCTAAACTTTTCTTTTCAAACCTTAAAAGGGATGGGAAAGAAAAAAAACTCTTCCTTTGAGATCCCTGAATTAAAAAAGACTATTACTCTGATGAGGAAGTTTGGTAAGGAGAACAAAAAATCGCGGAAGGGCCATCAAATAGAAAGGGATGTGCAAGGCGTGGAGAATGCAGTTGTTTCCCAAGTACATGAAAAGGCCTCAACCCTCCATGCCCAAGACCTCCGGGGACCGGAAGCAGTCCCAGCCTCAAGCGGTGAGACATCGAAATGGGCCAAGCCCGGAAACGCTAGACAAAAACGTGAGGAATTCACAACTAACCCTTGAGGCCTTTCAAAAAGAAATTTGGCAAAAGAAGCCTCGGTAAGCCAAGTGCTTCACCTTCAACCCTCAAGGCCAAGTTCCCTTTTTCCTCCCCGGAATCTTCAAAGCCCTCAAGGCCATTCCTCATCTGCTCCTCCTCCAAATCTGAGCAGCTCGGGAATCCTGGACCCGTGCATCTTGCCCCTCCAAGGACCAAATTCCTCAGGGTAGTTCTCGGTTACCAATTCTTCAGGGACCCTCTTTCTGAAGACAAAAGGCCCCTGGTGGGTCCTCGCCCTAGTCCTCGGAAGAAACAAGTTGCCTTCCTAGTGGAAATGCGAAGGGAAGGCAGAAAGAATTCGGAGATCATCAAGGAAAGTGAGCCGCTGGGAAACAAAAATTTCCCAAAGGTTGATCCTTGACTATATTGATCTTTGTGGAGGACCCAAACACTCCCCTGTTTCAATTTGACTTGGAAACTCTTTTTCAAAGAAGAAAAATGGAAATTGAGAAGGCCGGGCAGATCAAAAAGCACAATATAGGAAGAAAATTTGAAGAACAACGTTGTCTCTATGACAACTAATGAACTTTAAAGATCCGTCAAATCAAAACCCTCGCGATGACTTCAATGCTTACTATCTGATTGGCAAGGCCAAAGTCGGGTTTGTTAAACTCAAGTTCCCTCCAATGTTAGCTCCATGCAACGAAATTCCTCGGTGGCATTCTCAATGGGAAGAACATGCGGCCGATGACTTTCAATGCTGGAAAATGCTACTTCAGGGGATGGCCATTCCGGAAGAAATTGCGGGGCATCCACTAGTGGTGCCTGAAGAAAATGAAAAGGTCAGAACCTTTGCATCGGTTGTGCGAAAAAAAACCAAATTCCTCTGCTCCTCTGCCCTACCCCAACTCGATCCTTCCATCGCATGGATGTGAAGAAGACCAAAACTGCGAGCATGCATCGTGAATAAAGGAAAGCATCGGCTACTTGATTCTTACTCGAAGAAAATGAAGCCTATGACCAACTCATTTGCAAACCCCATTCATCTTTGATCTCAACCATGCCATCAAAGGACCTTGTTCCTTTTGATGAAAATATGGATCCCTAGAGGATCGATGAAGAAAATCATACATTGTTGTCGGACAAATGGATGAAAAATTGAAGTGGATGAAATCCCTTGAACACCGTTGTTTCCTCGCCTATCCTCGGTTTCGTGAAGAAATGGGTTTAAGGAAGATGAAGGGTGACATTGGGAGTACTACTCCATTGATAAATGATGACTTTTGGAAATCAGCACCCCAACTCTCCCTCTTCACACCGTTACAACAAATCCCTCGGTCCCTGCAAACTGTTCAAATGGGCTTGAAAAACTCATCCCCATCATCTTGAAGAAATTCTAGCCACAAGTCTTTGAAAAAGCTGCTGTTTGAACATCGAAGGCCTTGAGCGCCCTTGAAAGAATGAAATTCCTCCTGAAGAACCGAGATTGCGATTCACGAGGTTGTGATTTAACTCCTTCTCCTCTGCCCAAAAAGGATCCATTCTCAAGGAAGAAAAAATTCAAGGCGATGATTTCTTGGCGAGCATGTATTCTTCCGACTACAACCCATTGACTCTACTCGCATTAGGAAGAGGCATTTCGGACTCCGATCGGGAAATTTCTATTCCTCGGTGCTGTTCAACAAAGACAAAGTCTTGATCATGAGCATATTCCTCACGTGGATATTTGTTGTCAAATCCGGCATATCTGTGTTGGGTCCTAAGCTAGGCATCTTGGGCGTGGTACCACGGGTTTACCCCGGGCTCTCTTGATGAGATAATACCCTACATGCTGCTTTTGATTGTATTCATATGGGTGTATCTGAGTCATTGTCTACCATGATTGTAGTAATGAATCTCAGATTGTCTATTATCTTTGGCCCGGTTTATATCGAATCTGGAGGCCTGGGTTTAGGAGAGTCCTTGTCTTGGCGCCAAGTCTTGTGGAGTCTTCCTTGTTCTGGCGAGGTTGTCCGAAGGCCCCAATTCACGGCCTTTGGGTCCTCGGCCCAATCTAGCGTCGGGAGGCGCGTGGTGGTATCCCCTAGTCGAGGACATCGTCGGTAGCCCCGAACCGCTCTTCAAGGTGGGGCGGCTCCTCGATTCTTCTGAACTTTCTTCCCTTGATTGGTCTTGAAAACTGGTTCAACAAATCTTCCCATCTTGATCTTGAGGATGCCAAAGTGAACAAAGAGTTTACATCGGATTAAGGGCCTTTAAGTTTCGGCCTTTATCAATGCCTTGTTATTTTATCCCGCCTCGAGTTTGAAGTTGTTCCCGGAGCGGTCCTCTTCGTCGGCTCCAACGGTGTATTGAGGCATGTTTAGCAAAGGGCAAACGTCGGACCGCAGAGCTCTAGCGGAATGTATCCGGCTCCAACGTCGGGCCAGCTCCAACTCCGGACTTGTCCAACTCCAATGTCGGATGTATCCGGCTCCAACGCTGGACTATATTGGTGTCATAGATCACCCGTTCAAAAATTGAAGGAGTTTAGCGGAGCTTAATGGGAAATGCCCTCTCTGACCACCACTTCCGACTTTATGCGGACCGCGGGTGTCTATTGTGGACACCAGCGGTGTCGGTGGTGCACCACCTCGACCATGGGCTGATTTTATGAATTTAATTCTGATTCAAATGTAATCTCTTGGAGATGTATAGCGGTAGCCCTCAAGGTCGTGTTGGCCTAATATCGGTTACTGAAGGAAAAAATCAAAGCTGACCCTAGTAGCCCATGAGACTCGGGAAGATCAATTCCCAGCTCGGCCATACTTAGGAATAGAAATCGGTGTGCAAAGTCCTCGAGACTCGGGTTGGGTCGGGACCAACTTGAGATAATAATCTCCTTGAAAACTATATTGCACTTTAAATTTTCATTGGATTGTCGTCATTGCCCAGACACTGGTGGGGTGGCAACACCGAATCGGGATCAATGTTTCTAATATTTGTAAATAATGAGCACGAAGCCCGTTGCCCCGAGCCTTAATGTGGGCATGGGTGGCGAATGGATCGATATCGAGTTAAATCACAGCTTATGTGTAATGATTCTATGTATCAAGTATTTTACATCATTATTTTGACTCCATTGTGACCATTTATCGGTTGAAAGTAGCCCATTCGGCTTCTACCCTTTGTAGATACTACACAAGGTGCTTCCAAATAACAAAGCAACCCTTAGCCGGCGTCTCGGTGCGAAAGCGGTTGTGTTAGAGAAGCGAGGCAATCGATATGTGGGCTTTATAACTTTCAGTCATAGGAGCTTTAAGCTGGGAAGCTAGCTATGAGCCCCGGTTAGTGGGCGACATACAAGGTCAAGCCGTAAACACTTCAGCCAATGTTATGAGCGGCCCGCCATTCAACATAGTCATCGGATGTGACCGTTTCGCCTATTGTGGGATCGTTTTGGCTTTCTCCACTAAGGTGCTTAACCATCGGTTGGAAGCACGTCCGATGGTTCTCCTTTGCACACCTAGTCGAAAAAGCGGGCGTGGAGGCAAGCGCAGGAGCTCAACCCGACTATTGACCGCGGACACAATTAAACCGATGCATATAAAGCAATATCCAAGAATGTTTTCTGAATCCCTAAAGGTGTCGGCGTTGCCTTTGGAGACTAAAGCTAGAAACACACAAATAGTTTAAAAAGTGCCATAGGATGAAAAGCCAAAAAACTTATTCAAAAGTTTAATGTCGAACTAGATCAAGTGTTGGTGCCAATCCAAAAATTGGACTTTAAAAAAAATTTTACTGGGTGCTTTAACATGACATCCTATCTCAAGACTTCAAGCGGGCCAGCCTATGGCTTAACCTCCTTATCCGAAGGTGGGTGCTTCTCGAGGCTGTTTAAAACTCTCGGCGGTTTAGAGAAACAAGGCTATCGGTATTGACCACACCTTGCATCGAGAAAGGTGATAGAAAAAAGACTTTCACGACCAAAGAAAAACAGCTCATACTAACTTAAGAGCCCCCGTGACTTGGGTAAAGAATGATTGTATGCCCAAAGTACTTATTCATATCTATGTTCACCCCTAACTTTGCGGGTCTTAACCAACCGTGGCTTCCCTCTTGTCGAGGACGAAAAGTTATATACTCAAAGAGAATATCGGCGGTGTTTATAAGGGCAATCATGAATTTAAAGACAAAGCGCTCAGGAACTTATGCTATATGCGATAAAGTGTAGAAGCATCTTGAAGAAAATAGTACCCCGATACCCCTTGTGCTCATTGTGAATATGAGACTTGTGCAATAGATTTTTTGTACTCATGAGTTCCGTTGTGCGACCATAATTGAAAACAGTAGGCGCTAGCTTTAGCTTCACCGTCGAGGTCCGGCTCGGGTGACCCGATCGTGACAATTGGAGGTGCTCCCTTTACTCCCTAGCGAACAATGGGAGCGTGGGGGTAAACACGGGCGAGCAACCCAACTTGCAAATCACTTGGTCAATATGGTGCATCTTTGTGGCGTAATACGAACAAGCGAAGCCATACAAGTATAATATATGCAGAGGAAAAGCTCCAACAAGGGAGCCCCCAAGTAAGCAGGGTATTTGAATTTGTGCGTCACAAACAAAGTTTGGACAAAAATTTCTTAAAACAACTTTTTCCAAAAAAAGTATAATGCTTTCGAACCGAACAAAATTTAAAACGAGAGTCTTTGAGCATGGCGACTTAGCTGGTTAATGTAATCGGCGTTGATGACCGGTCCAAGCGGTGGGGACAAGGTCTCACCCCAAACCCGATTGGGGCGAAACTGGCACTCAAGTTAAGCCCAGTCTAGCGAGGGATGAAGCAGGTGGGGTACTTGGAATCTCCGGCCAGTAGGTTGATGAGCGACGATGTGGGGTTGCCAACATGGGGCAGCTCTCAAGCGACCACAATCCGGTCGGGAGGTGGGGGCGAGACACCGCCGGGGATAGTCGGATCTAAGTCAATTACCCACGGGTAAAATAGTGCAAACCAAAAATAATAATGAAAAAAGTTGCATAATTGATTTATGGAAAAAAGTTTAGTAAATATGGCCGAGTCTTGAGGCTAGCTCAATGGGCGTTAGGCGTGTGTGGATGTCGGGAAGTCGGCCTGCCAGGTGGCGGGGAGGCTGGCGGGACTGATGCAGTACAAGCGTCGGTGAATTTTTGCCAAAATGATCGATAGGAACGAAAAATATTCTATGTATAATAATGCTAAGCGAATAATTTGGAAAATACAACCTGAGCGATGGCGGCGGTAGCGACGAAGCAAATGGCGAACTAATCCGGTCGAACATGCTCCCAAGCCAATCCTCGATATCGTAGCAACACTTTATTCTGCGTATTTGTCGGAAAAAGTAGAAGACAACCAGCGTCATTCGTGGTATTGAATTTTTTAAAAATTCTCCCTGGGTTTGCCATCGAGCGAGCTCGATATTACCTTTGCTCCGCACTATTCCTTTGGCGGATCACCGTGGGCTAATTGAGGCGGATCCGATATATCGAAGCGTGGGCCGAACATATGCCTTACTGGATTGTATACATACATTAGTAACAATTTAATAGAAAACATGATGGCGGTGAAGTTTGGCGTGCCGATGATAGTCTAATAATATATGGGCCTCCATCGGTGAGGATACACCTTTTGCCATACAAAAGACATTGCATATAGAAAGAACAAAATTTCTCGGATTGATTAAGTGATATGCAGAAAAATAACTTAATTACCTGAGCCCGGATCTCCATAGGGAAAAGGAATTGCAGAGGTGCTAGTTGCTTCACGTGGGAGGCAGCCAAATAGACTAGCACATAGAACTAGTCACACCTCGATTAACGTGTCACAACTAGTAATACTAATTGATTGCTCCACGGGGCGGTGCATGAACAAGGATCAGTAGTAAAGAGCATAAACAACCTCTTCTTGATTAAATAATAAAGAAAATTGGGTCTCCCTCGCGCCAAGAGCCAACCTGTGTTGTTGAGCATAATCTTTTGGCTGATTCCTTGCGGCATAACTCCTTGGCGGGGCACATAAGTCATGGTGGAGGCGGACTTAACACCGTCCGTCGCGGACACTTTTCCGATCTTGATTTAACTGCGAATAGGGAGCTCAGGGCGGCATAATCTTACAAAAAAAGGTTTATACGAATAGATCTACGAAAAAATATCACTGGTCATCCCATCAATTTGGCGATCACCTAGCGGGCTCTCAATAAAGCACCAATGTGGTGTCAAATCCGGCATATCTCGTAGTAGGGTCCGCTGGCGTCTTGGAAGCGATGGTAACATGGACAAGGGGTTTCACCCAGCCTCGGGCTCTCTTGATGAGATAATACCTACTGCTTTTGATTGTATTCATATGGGTGTTGAGTACATGTGTCTACCCGGTTTGTAATGAATCTCAGTTGTCTATTGACTGCTTTGTCCTCGGTTTATATAGATCGGGAGGCCTAGGGTTTAGAGTCCTTGTCTTGGGCCAAGTCTTGTGGAGTCTTCCTTGTAGGCGGGGTTGTCAACTGGCCCACATATGCCACGGGGTCCCGGCCCAATCTAATTGATCGGGAGATGCGTGGTGAGTACCCTAGTCCGGACACCGTCGGATATGGAATTCTGCCGTGCCGTGCATCCTCGGTGTTCTTCCGCGTTGGTTTAAATTTCTGCGGACATTGATTGGAATGAAGAACTCATTCTTCAATTTTATCGACCTGCCATCAATGGAATTACGAAGATGTGAATTCATGGGTGCTGGACGGATTAAAACACTCACTACAAGGCACCGCTCTTGAATTCGTGCCTTACCCTCGATCCTCCGCTTGAAGCTGCCGTTGCGTCTATAGTGAATTTGTGCTTACGGATCATTACATGCAAGTGTTGATGAAGCCATTGAAGCGAGGGCCCCGAACCAAATTCCTCGTGAAGGAATTACTATACCCGGACTGTCTATCGCATTTTGATGAAGACATTGAGTCAATCAAGGGCCAAACCTTCGAATGAAGAAGTGTTGGCGTCATGAAGAATATGCTTTTCAATATGTTCATGGCGTTCTTCAACTTCCATGATTTTTCATGAGGACTCGGCCAATGTCGCTATGTCCTTTGTTTGAGCTGAAGCCTTTCCTTGGATTATGAGATTCATCGAACAAGGTCTTCACTCAACTAAAGGGACCCTTTTGAACCACTTTGCAGCTACTTGCCTCGTTGAAGTCCTCAAGCGGACATTTTCCTCGGTGATGACAAGGGCAAGGCCTTTTGTTATAGATGAAGGCATTGTCCATTGGATGGTCAATTTTGCAAGGCTGCATCCTACTCAACCAATGCGACTCGCCACACATCTCGCCAACACAGCCAAGCAAAATCCTCAAGGCCGCACCGGGTGATGTGATCGTGACTTCTCCTCGGTCTTCTTGAAGGTTGATCACAATCATAAATGGGTCAATCATCGGTTTGGTTCAATTCTTCACAACATATGCTACTCACAATGCGGTGAAGAAAAACCACTACCTCCATGAAACCTTCAAGTACAGGCCGTTCTCTCATGTGTATAAGCGCCCCGATCGGAAAATGGGTCTCAAGGAAGACTTTGACTGATCCACCTCCAAGAAGAAATACAAGAAGATCAAGGTTCCTTGTTTGGTGGCTAGCTCCTGTTCTTCATTGCGACACCGATGAGCATGAAGACTTGGGCGACAACCCGGGGGCCCAAGATCAACCGCGACCCCAACAACGGGCTCCTTCATCAACTTGATATTCTTGAGCGTCCCCGTTTCGATCCTTTTGGTCATTCGATGACAAAGGGAGAAATTTGAGTTAGTCTTCAAGGGGTCTATTATATGGCGTTTTTTTAAGTTGCAACTCTCGTTTTTGAAGACTTTTCTAGATCGAGTTGTAAACTTAAACTCTATGGTGGCCTGATACTTTTTTTGTGTTCTTACGCATGCTTATTCCTCATTAATGTTAATACTCATCTGAATTACATAAGTCCCATGTTTCATCATGCATTTCAAATTCTTCATATTATATTCAAATCGTGCATAAATTACAAGATATAGGGAGATCTACATGATTCAACTCTTCAAGTGTGCATTGCTTCAAAAGCAAATTCCTCACTATGCACATCTTGAGGGAGTTCTTCT
Organism: Aegilops longissima; assembly: GCA_021605205.1. NCBI lineage: Eukaryota > Viridiplantae > Streptophyta > Magnoliopsida > Poales > Poaceae > Aegilops > Aegilops longissima. The sequence goes on from JAHIAM010020227.1 coordinate 14,901, forward strand.
ATATCTTGCAATCAAATTCCTCAATTTTAGTATTTACACTTCAATGTTTATCCCCATTGAAAACTTAACCTATATTGTCATCAATCACTAAAGGGGGATTGTAAGTGCATATAGTGCCCTTAGTGATTTTGGTGTATTGAATTTATAGGTTAAGGGACTAATGTGTTTATGGTGTAACAGGTCTATAAGTCTATGAGGGTTTGATATTTGAGGAAAAATCGACCCCTAAAATGAATTCTTACCGAAGACTTTGGATTTGAAGACTTCTTGAACACTTTGAAAGTGAAGAAATTGGTGTGACCTTGAAGACATGGTATTCATTGAGGAACATGAGCGTGAAGACTTTTGTTTTCGTAGTTTCATTTTCTCTTTCTTGAGTCATAAAACAGTCTATTAAAGAATTGGAAATACTAAGGAAAATTTTCCAAGTACTCAACTCAAAATCCTACACCTACCAATCCCGGTGAAGCCATTGGAAATCTCATACAATTGTCAATTTCTTGATGTGGAGAAGTTCTTCTGTTCTTTGAGAATTTATTCGCGAGGAGTTAGGAATTCGCGATCGGATTGCCTACGGTGAGGAACATGATAAGGAATTTGAACCTCAAATTTCCGCCGTTCTTTTCTTCTGGCATGTCCCAAAAATTATCCACCTAACGGTCATATCATTGAAGGGCATTTATGTTTATCATGTCGGGCTGCTCCCTAGGCTATAAATAGCCGCCCCCTACAACCACTAGCTGGTTGGCTGCTCCAAGAAAGCAGACACTTGTCATTTAAGAGCATCCCATCCTCAGAGACTTTGGTGAAAATCATCAAGTGATGAAAACCCAAACCCAAACACCTACAAACCCAAAGTGATTGAGCATCACTAAAGAGATTGATCCTCGTGGATCCGATGCTTTTAGTTGAAGCGTGCTTCTTCAGATGGTTAGGCGTCATGGTCTAGAGCATCAAGAGGAAATGTGGATCGGAGTGCCAGTTTGTGAAGGTTGGATGTCACTGAAGACTTACCACGTGATTGGGAGTCTGTGACCTTAGCTCAAGGAGAAGTGGGAGTGTGTGGGACTATGTGTCCTCGGGGTTTAAATACCTAGCCGCTCAACCAGATGTACAACGGGGAAGAGTTGGAACTGTTTACAAATCATTGTCTTCACCAAGCCAAGGGTTCTATTTCCTCAACTCTTTCATTTCCCAATTATTTGTTGTTGCTTGTCATATCTGTTTGAAGACTTTGGTGAAGACCCTCAATTTCCTCAGTTCAATTTCTTGATCTGTTTGTCTTCATCTGTGTTATCCTGTTTACGCTTTGTACTCTGCTTTCTTCATTTCATCATGATGACCATGCTTGAATTTTATGTTTACTTTTAGTACTTATTCATTTGGAAGTAGTTCTTGCTTAGGAATTTCCTCACCAAATTCCTTAGTGAAGAATTCATAAATCCCTATTCACCCCCCTAGTGAAATGCCTTTTTCCAAACTCTTTTCAAACCCACTTTATATATTATTGCAAAGACTATTATCAATTCATATTCATCATGGGGCTTAAATAAATTTTCAAGATCATAAGAAGAATCACCCCAATCATGATCATTGCAACAAGTAGTAGACATGGCAAAACTAGCATCCCCAAGCTTAGGGTTTGCATATTTACCAATTGACATCATGCTTTTTATTCAAGGGCCTGTCTCTTCATAAATATCTTCATCCAATTTTTTCAAATTTCAAAAAACCTCATAAAGATAATCTAGTGCCCAAATCACTAGAAATTGGTTCATCATAATTGGATCTCTTAAAAAGATTAGCAAGTGGGGGATCCATAAAATTTTAGGCGAAGATGCAAGCAAAAAGGCACATGGTAACACAAGAAACAAAAGATCGGGAAAGAAAGAAGGGAAGAAAAGGCAAAAGTTTTCAAAAATTATTTTAGAAGTGGGGGGGAGAGGCGAATGGAAAATAATGTAATGAGGAAAGAGTTTGTGATGGGTACTTGGTATGTCTTGACTTGGCGTTATCTCCCCACGGCGCCGGAAATCCTCACGTTGGCGGAGATCAAATCTTGACTTGACTTGGCGTAAACCTCCCGGCGGGCAAAAATCCTTCTTGCTACCTCTTGAGCATGCGTTGGTTTCCCTTGAAGAGGAAAGGGTGATGCAGCAAAGTAGCGTAAGTATTTCCCTTAGTTTTGAGAACCAAGGTATCAATCCGATAGGATACTACCCAAATCCCTTACTGCAAACAATCAAGAACCTTGCAACCAGCGCGATAAAGGGTTGTCAATCCCTTCCCGCCACTTGCAAAAGTGAGATCTGATAAAGATAATAAGATAAATATTTTTTTTTTGTTGTATAGATTGAAAATAAAGATTGCAAAATAAGCTGACGAAATAGCTAGTTGACGGGAAACTAATATGATGTAAAAGTAGACCGGGGCCATAGGTTTCCTAGATTCTCTAACGATAACATATATTCGGTGGGTGAACAAATTCTGTGAGCAATTGATGAAAAGCGCATAGTTATGAGAATATCTAGGCATCACTACAAAAAAAACACTTGTGATGAACGTGTTTGTCATTGGTCTTTTTATGTACATCCATGTTTATAAATCAAGATAGTCATACACATTTTCGTGAAGTGTTCCATGACATTCAAAAATCATCCAGTGTCCACTTCCATGACGATAAATCGCGCCCGAAGTGCTTTGTCAAGGGTGACCGACCGTGGCATCCCCGTAACGGACGCCGTTAAGCTATCGGGTGGGTTTTGGATCCGATAACCCGTTAACAGCCCGACCAATGGGGATTTTCCGTGTAAAATCATCATTTGGGAAACGTGTGGTTCACGTTGGGACGGATGTCTGGCTCATTGGACGAAGGCGCCTATTCGGCAACCGTGGCGGCCCAAAGGCCCATTCATTGAAAAGGCGGTCCGTTTGACTTGGTCAAAAGGTGGTGGGCGGCCCGCTTTTAACGGCCTGTTGTATAGCCCATTTCCCGCCGGGGCCCGTTCGCCCTATCGAACTAGGCGATGGCGTCATCTGGGCTGTCCAATAATTCACCCGTTTTAACTTCCCATTTGGGATGACACCCCATATGGGCCCTTTGTAACTCTTGGCCCTTAACGGCCCGTGGTGAAACGGCCCGTAATGAACATGTATCCTATACCCAAATGGCCCGTTATTCTATTGGGCGTTTCCCCAAGTTATTTTCGGCCTTCGGGGCCCATTGATTCTTAGGCTCATTTGCATTCGTTACAGGCCCGTTCTTTCATTTTCGCTTGGGCCAAATTCGCTGTCGTTGATCGGCCCGTTTGCGGACCGTTATCGTTGGGCGTTTTCATGTAAAAAAACCCGTTGGGCTGTTTTCATAGAGTTATCAAATCGGCCTATTAACGACCCGTTATGGTCCACGAATTATGCCC
>JAHIAM010020232.1:0-10019 GCA_021605205.1 Aegilops longissima
AACCGCGGCCCTAACCTATGGGGAGGGCATACATGAAACACTTGAGCATTCGGTCATCAGCGTATGAACTTGGGCTGTACCGGCTAGAACTCCGGTATCCCGGGTTGTGAGGCTAAGCGAGACTCAAGTATCACCGCGTGACATTTCCCGAAGAACAGACATAAGGCAAAATGAATCACATGGGCCGAGTCAAGTGTCCAAGCGGTAGTCTTTGGGCTAGCGAGACTCGGTGGCTGTAGCGGACTACTATCTCGGAAGCGAGACTACATTTCCCCATATGAGAGGCTGCAAGGATAAACAACTAGATTGTGGGATCCCTCATACCAAGCATTTCAATCATACCATAATATGCCGATATGAGTAAATACAACAAGGCATCACAACAAAACTCTACAACTCAAGTACTTTATTTAAGAGGCTCAGGAGCCATACATCTATAGTCATACAGGTGGGGTCACATGACCCAACACTCAAATCATACAATCATACAAGCACATGCGGAAGCAAAGTAGTCAGTTGGACTCTAGAAAGAAAGAAAGCTTTTGGAGCCTTTCTATCTACCATGGCCCTTCACAAGTCTTAGATGCATACAGGTGGCTAGCTTACTTCGAAGTCAACATCTACATAGAATCCGTCGGAGGGTAGTATAGTCCTCTGAAAATATTGTTAAGCAAACATGAGTACAAAGTACTCAGCAAGTCTTACCACAGAATCCTATCATACATGCACATTCTCAAGGAAGGAAGTGGAGTTAATTGCACAAGCCAGCTTTGACTCTTGGCTAAGCTATCCGTGACACACTTTGTAAAGCATTTTGTCGTACGAGTCCACTATTCACCATCACAATACTCCACGTGGATCCTCTCTCGTCATCCCAGAAGACCATCCACGATACTCACTTATCTTGAGGCTTTTAGTAGTATCCATTTGCTTGTCTATGGTGATATAGGTAACGAAGTCCTTCTCCGTGGACCTATTGAATAGATCATATTTAACCTGCGGGTATACTTCTTCACCGCCTCTCACCACTTATAAATCGTTTACCGACATGTACCAACCTTCAGCGGAAGCCCAGCGTGGGTGTCGGCCGACCTACCTAAACACTCAAGTCCCTAGTCAGGTTATACCTATTGGGTTCCATCCATGAGGTCGGAGGTTTCCCATACAGCCCAGCGATGTGTGCGGGTTCAGATATAAGGGACTTTCGGTACACGACCCCGGTGCCTCCGCATACACAACCCACCCCTAAGGTCAGCGTTGCGTGCCCGACATCTACAAACACGAAACTACTTGCAACTCCGGACTATGAGCAGGGGTGGTTAAGCCGAGAGGTCAATTGGGATCCCAATGTGTGGTAGTAGCTAGTTCATGGATCACAAACACAGATCTGGTTCTTAAGTTGGCTTCAATGAAACAACCCACCATGTACTCCTACATGGCCTCTCATCGATACCTTTACCAAATCGTGTTCAACACTTACACTCTCGAACCAACACAACCTTTCCTCCGGTTCATCATCGATGAGCGGACGACACAACTCTAAGCATAGCAAGCATAGCATGGTAGGAATCACAACATGGCTCAATCAACTCCTACAACTAGTGGGTTTCATCTGAATTCTTGTGGCAATGGGTCATGCAAAAGTGGGTTCAACTACCGCACTAGAGTTGAATCGCGTTGTCTTAATGCGTAAAATGAGAGAAGCGAGAACATGGGTTTTTCGGAATGATCAATGATTTGCTTCTGATGGGCTGGGGGTGAAACGCCCTTGGATGGGTGTCGAGGTTATCTTGAGGAGAACCTATCATGAAAACACACCAAAATAAACATACAAAATATGCAACAATATGATGCATGCTATGACATGGCAAGATGAATGTGTGTTGGCCTAATGCAAGTTGAAGGGACGGGGATGATCTCATTTGAACAAAGGTTCAAATGATAGATCATTGAGTTAGTCCTAATGGTGCAAAATCTTAATCTGGTTATTCAGCATAGTTAACTTGTTTTAACATGCATGAAACCTGTACCAATGGATAGAGTGTATTTTCTGATAAATTTTCATATATAAATCTTTGCATTTGGAGTTATAGAATAAAAGTTATAAGCATTTGAAATTTGATTATATTAAATTTATTATATAAAATAATTCCGAATTTGAATATCTTGTCGGCATGAAATTGACGCCATGAGGGGGTCAGCAGGTCGTCCAGGTCAATGACCAATGGGACCCGCATGTCGATTAGTTTAACTAATTAGTTTTAATTAAAACTAATCCTAATTATTTAGCAGGAGGGTCCTGTCATTGACCGGAGGTCAGCGGGGGCCTGAGGCGAGGTCAACTCACGGCGTCTAGCCGCCAGCCGAGGCAGACGGCGAACAAGTGCTTTTACTTTCAGACTAAATGGGCAGCGAGGAGCACCTCGTGATGCGGAGGTGAGCCGCGGTTAGTGGTGGAGTCGGCTTGGTGGGATGGCGGAGTGGGCGCGGCGGCAAGTCGAGCTGAGGCTCGACCACCGGCAGTTTTGGGCTGAAGGGCTTGGCGGCCGGGAAGTGCAATTAGACCCGTTGGGTGTGGTGAGTCACGATGGGCATAGTGGTGTGGCCATTAGGTGGCCGGAGGCTCGTCGTGACGAGCTCACGTGATGAGTTCGGTGACCATGGTGCTGGTGTGAGAAGAAACGGAGAGGGCAGAGGTAGCTAGGCTCACGGTGAACTGTAGAACAAATGGGGTTGAGGCGGACTGATCGGCGCGGCTGACGATGGGGATCTCCGTGACCTTGAGCTCGAGCAGTCGGAGTAGTGGCCTCGGGGTGTTTTGGGGCGAGACTAGCTAGCTAGAGTAGCAGAGTGCGGCGGGCTGCAGACATGGCGGGGGAGGAGTGGGCGGGGAGCCTGGCGTGTCGGCAGTGGCGTCGGCGATGGCGTCGGCCAGGTCGAGACGAGAAGGCGGGGGGAAAGTGGGGTGTCAAAGTCGGGTGTGACAGCGTGGGTCGTCCGAGGCGGCGAGGGATGAGGCAGAGGCGGTGACCAGCTGCGTGGCGCGCCCTCGCTCGTGACGACACGAACTGCTGCACTGCAAGACAAACAGCTGGCCAGCTTCTTTGGGCTGGAAGCCGGTGGGCAGTCATGAGCGACAGTGAGGGTCTATTTTAGTCTTTTCTATTTAAACTCTGTTTGGGGTTTTTAAAAATACAAAACTATTTCAAAATTACCAAAATGCTCCACAGTCACTTGTTGGAATATTCCCAACATGAAACATTTAGTTGACAATTTTGAACATTAAATATTTTCCATAATTTAAAATGCCCATTTCAAAAACTTGTGATTTAAACCTAGAACCCTTAGGTGACCTAGAAAATGTTCCACCTTCTTTGACATGGATCTAACCCAAACAAAGAGGATGAGCATTTTGAAGGGCATTCATTCATTGAAATAAATTTTAGTAAACCCTAGTTATTTTAGGGGGGTTTACGGGTTTCTGCCTTCCCATTTCAAATTCAGATGAAATTTAAACATGATGCACACCCTAATGCATGGTCTACGGGATGTGACAACTCACCCCACTCAAAGAATCTCGTCCAGATTTAGGATCTGAAAAAGGTGGGGTACTCAAGTCGACGATCCTCCCTTTCCCAAGTTGCTTCTTGCTCGGAATGGTTTGACCATTGAACCTTTAGAAACTTGATATTCGGCGTGAGTGAGCCGCTGGTTTGATCGAGGATCTGAATGGGGTACTCTCGATAGGTGAGGTTATCTTGGAGATCAAGCGTTTATTGGTCCTCCACGGATAGGATCCGAAGCAAGCGCTTTGAGTTGGGAAGCGTGGAAGACATCATGGACCTTGGAAAGATGCGGAGGTAGTTCAATTGGTGACAACTTCCCTCGTTTGGCAAGAATCCGAAAGGGTCAATGTAGCGAGGCTAACTTGCCCTTGATACCGAATCGATGGGTTCCCTTTAAAGAGTAACCGGTAAGCCTTCTCGCCAATTTCATAAGCCATGGGCTTATGCTTTGATCATATTGGCTCTTGGCGAGATTGGGCTGTTTTCAATTTCTCACGAACAACGCGAACCTGCTCCTCACTGCTTCAGATCATATCCGGGCCAAGGTTGTCTCGGTTCCGACGACGATTAAGCGTTCGACATTTTAATCCATAAGAACTTGAAAGGGCTTTGCCCAAGCTATTGATAGCTATTGTTATAAGCGAACTCGTGAATGGAAGCATTTCTCCCAATTCATGCGAAAGAGATGAAGCTCGAAGCATATCCTCTAAATTTGATTGACTTCGTTCTACTTGACCACTTGATTGGGGATGGAAGCGGTGCTAAAGGAGGCGAGTTCCCATAGCGTTTGGAAACTTTCCCAAAATCGAGAGGTGAAGAGACTCCCGGTGTGAGTTAATTTCTGATGGAACACCATGAAGAGACACTATTGGAGATGTACAATTCAGCTAGTAGCTAGCGGTTATACTCTCACGAGCAGGTGAAGTGGGCTACTTTGGAAGAGCGATCAACAACAGCGAAGATAGCGTTATTCCTCTCTTGGTCTGAGGAAAGGTAATGAAATCCATACCAATTTATCCCATTTCCATTCAGGAATTTCCAAAGGTTGAAGGGTGCAGGGTTGATGCTCTGCTTTAACTCGGCGACAAGCGTCGCGATTAAATGTATTGGCGATTTCTCTCTTCATCCTAGTCCACCAAAACCTCGGCGTAGATCTTGATACATTTTAGTACTACCGGGATGAATGGTGAGAGGAGAGTCATGAGCTTCCTTAAGGATCAATTGCGTAGGCTGTTTCTTAGGAACCACTAAGCGGTTTTGAAGAAGACAACACCTCGTTCATCTATGGAGAAACATTTAGCAGCTCCTTTAGCAATGTTCTCCTTGATCAGAATATCCCTATCATCTTCGAGCAGCTATGATTCGATCCGTGAGTCAGGTTTACGCCACGGGGTGGAAAGAAATCCTCGAGGAACAATGTGAAGATTAAACTACGAAATTCCTCGTGGAGAATTGGTTGACCTTGTTGTAACATCAAATTATTCTGATAAATTTGCGACTTGCATCAGCCATGACATTGGCTTTGCACAGGGTGTAGGATATTCCTAAGTAAAATCTGTAATCAACTCGACCAACGTCTTTTGAATTCAAATCCGGTTGGGTGAAGATATATTTCAGACTTTGGTGATCGATGTAGATTTTGCGATTACCCGGAGGTAATGTCGCCAGAGTTTTGAGTGCATGAACCCTTCTGCAAGCTCTAGATCGTGTGTGGATAGTTATCCTCATGTGGGCTGGCATGTCGAAGCGTAGCAATCACATGACGATCTTGCATGAGTATGCAACCTAGTCCTTGCCATGCATAATAGATAATAAAGTCCTTAGAAATCTGGTGGAACAAATGCGGGAGCAGATGTCGTCTTTTCAGTTCTGGCTGATTCTGCTTGTATGCGTCCATTGAACTTCTTATCTTTCTTGAGGAGTTCGGTTAGAGGTTTAACAACTTTAGAAATTCTCGGAAGCGGCGGCAATAGCTCGCTAAACAGAAACTCGAACTTGTGACCGATTCGGGTGGAGTCGATCAAGGCGGCTTGAACTTCGCTTCGGGATTGACAGCAATACCCTTACGGAGATTACATGTCCTAGATAGGTCACTTACGGTAACCGAATTCACATGAGAATTTGGCATAAAGGCGGTGCTCTCGAAGTTTCATCAATACTAGCCTAGGTGTTGGCATGTTCTTCCTCATTCTTGGAGTAGATGAGTATATCATCGAGGTATACCACGACAAATTTATCCAATACTCCATGAAGATGGAGTTCATTAACCGGAGAAAGTGGCTGGAGCATTGGTTAATCCGAAGACATGACGGTGTACTCGTATTGGCCATAACGAGTGACAAAGGCCGTTTTAGGTATGTCCCGTTCTTGATTTTGATTTGATGGTAGCCCAACCTCAAATCCATCTTGGAAAGGCGAGGATCCGGTGATCATAAGTCGTTGATCAGGGGCGGATACTTGTTCTTGATAGTGACCAAATTGGGTCGGTAATCTACAACCATCCGATCCGTACCATCCTTCTTCTTGCGAAGGGGGCGGGGCAAGCCCATGGGAGAACTAGGGCGGATGAAACCCTTTTGCAAGGACTCATCGAGTTGTTTCTTAAGTTCAGCTAGTTCTGGGGTGCCATCTTATGGTCTTCTAGAGATTGGGGGGTTAGGAATAAGATCTATCACGAACTCGACATCCTTCGGTGGAACACTGGCGTTCCTCGGAAAGACATCGGAAATCACGGACTAGGAATATCTTGATCGGAAGGGGTTGGCATTTAAAGGGTAAGGCGGCCGGACACTCGGGTTAAAACATCCTTTGTTTTCCAAGGATGGTGAGTTGAGCGTTCTAGTAGAGCAATCATCTTGGCATAATGGGCATCGGTCCATACCCAAGATGATGTTTATGTCAGGACTTAAGAGCTATTAGAGATGCAAGAAAGACTAATCTGACAAGTTCATTCCCATGACTTATTCTAGGGTTTGCCATCTAGAACCGGAGTTTAATTTCCATGGAGGTAGGCATGTCACAGAATGTGGTGTTGTGTCAGCATAGCTCCGAAATAAATGAATGAGATGCTCGTATCAAAAAAGATTGGGGAATTAACAAGCGTCCGAGGGGGCGTTGGGATCCTCATAGGTTTCTTGGCGGAGACATAGTTGACATGGACGGTGGCAAGCGGCCAATGGGAACCTTTCTGGCGGCTTGCGGCGGCCCAGACTTTCGCTTGATTGGGGTTGTTCGGGACACTCTAATATAGTGGCCCGTCTCTCCACATTTGAAACAAGTGATCACATTTGGCGTGGGGCCAATTTGCGATTGGACCTCCATATGTCTTGGGTGGAAAATCGGCTGGTTGGGGGGCGCCTCGAAGGATGGCCTCGGGGTGTACAGGTGGTAGGCCGTTTTGGGACCCAAACCGGCCTCAGGAACGAGCGGATGGGATCAGATCCGGATGTGCTTGCGGGCCTCGAAATCATCTGCCCTCTGGCTGATAGCCTTATTGACTAACCGAGAAGAGGTACATTCATGCGGGCGGAGATCTCGGCGTGTTGGGGCTAAGTCCCTTGGAACCTCGCTTTGCTTCTTAGCTCGGTAGAAACTTCTTGGGGAGCATAAGTGCTAACCTCGAATTGGTTGAAGCATCCTTTGTACCCGCCGGGTGGCTGAAATTCCTCACGTTTGCGGTCCATAAGTCCTGGAATATGGTGCTCGGCGGCCAATTCATCCCAAGTTGTAACTTGTCGGGACGCATAGCCTCATAGTTTTCCCACGGGGGCGGGGCCTTCGGATGATAGGCGGCAAAGATAACCTTGTCGACCTCGGCCACATTGGCGGAGCAGCTTTGGTGGATCTGCGGGCCAATCATGGGTCGGTGGCTCGGCGAACATTTAATTTTGGAGGATTGGGCGAAGTCATTGGTGAAACCCCATCGTTTCTTGGCTGGGTCGTGTTTTGTTCAATCCGCTCCAATAAGCGGTTGGTTTCCTTAGTTCCTTCCACCTCGGCCAAAGATGGCGGTTCGGCGATTCACATTTACGGCTGCTTTTGGCCTCCTGCTCTGGAAAGCGGAGAATTTGAGTGTTGACCATCGGAGACAAAACAAAGGTTTAAACGGATGGCAGAATTTAACAAGGAAGTGCGGAAGGTAATGGGCGTATGGAATGCAAAGATGTTATCCGTATGACATGGTAATATAAACTGCCATATATATATAACCAGCGGTCATACACACCATTCATAGTTTAGTACAAGCGGGAGTACAACTATAAGGAAAGGCGTTACATCTCATGAAGCATTCCAACTCCTATACATTATTTTCTACACTTGGAATGATACACTAATTATCCCACAGTCCCTGGGCGGTGGAAACACAACAGTACCATACTAGGAATACTACTACTATCTCGGCAGCTCCATAGTAGTCCTCATAGGTCACCACCAGGACACGGGTGGGACATGATCGTCAGAAGCAGACAATCTGTGGGACTGTGGACCATAAGGACTCGGATGTGGCCGTGGACCAACAAGCGGTGGCGGGAGGCCCACGAGGAGGTGATGCCTCCAACCTCCGCCACTCCATGAAGTCACAAACTCGCCCACGGTACAAATCTCTCATGTCCATACATCCGGCCGCGGTGCAAACCTAGTCGGAGTAGCCCGGTGGTCGAGCGGGCTTATCGCTCCACAGGCCGGTTCTCACGGTCCTTGTCCTCCGACAACTTCGGTAGTAGGCGAAGGTGAGTCCTCATGGGATGCATCTTTACAAGCCACGAAGGTAGCCATCGGGAAGAGATCTTGGCATATAGCGGAATCGGTGTTGCTCATAAAGCAGTCTGGCTCGAAAATAGTCATCATGGAATAGGCTGCATCTTGGCATTCCAATAGTGATTCGAGCCCATAGGAGCGTGAAGTGGCTCGGTGCTCCGGGATAGGATGGATAAATCCGGACCGTGCATAAAATTGGCTTTGATTGAAATCCTGAACTGCTCCTCGGGGTATATTGGATACCATCGATAACCAGCCTCAATCATCACCCTAACCAACATGGGTGTGACCGCACATCAATGCAGGGTGGGAACCACTTTTACAGGCTGGCCATCAAAGCCAACCATAATGCAAAGGCATTAGAATTCCTAGGGAAAATCGGGGCATAACATGTAAATGCTCAAATCAAATTTGAGACATTCAAAATCAGATTTGCAAAACCACTCAACAACATCATATCAAGGTTACGGTTCAAGCGGTACATCTAAAATTTAGTAACCGGGGAGGATGTAACCAACAATCCTACAAGGTACTACGGATAGTAACCGTGAACTGATAGAGAAAGGCCTAGTCCTTACCCCGTTGAATGAAAGGATGACTCGGATCGGAGGGCAAAGGTAAAGGGTAAAAAAGGCCTTCGTTCCTCCACAATCAATTCCCTACATATAACTAAAGCATTTCTAGACTCAACTTACCAGTTTGGCTTAGCGGACCTCTGGCAGCCACCTTTTGATCCAGCGCTTGGGACCCGACAATACATGACCTGGTGGTCATCATATACTTGGGCCTCCTGGGTACCCCCTTTCGCCTTACCAGGCCGGGACCGTTTCGCTTTTGGCCACTAAAGGGTGTCCCAATCCACATGCAAAAACCGGGCCCAAATGGCTTCGTGAACCCAGGACTAACCATGGGGCAGGATAAACACTTAGATGTCGGTCATCATAAACTTTTTACCGGGCATAACCGGTATGGGTTACAGGCTAAAACTCAAATCAGTACATTTCCCGAAGGCAACATAAGCAAAATGTCACATGCCCCCGTCAATTCCAAGCGGTAGTCTTTGGGTAAGGACTCCTGAAAAAGGAAAGGGACTCTATCCTAACCAGCCTTTCCCCATTAGAGGCGCCAAGGTAAACAACTAATTGGGTCCCTCTACCAAGATTTCAATATACCAAATATGAAATTGAGTAAATACCAAGGCTCACCAAAACCTACAACCAAACATTTAAGAGGTGGAGTAATTAGCAACGGTGGGGTCACTGAACACTAAACATTCTACAAGCACATCAACAAATATCATGGACTCTAGAAAGAAAAGAAACTTTTGGAGCCTTTTATTACATGGCCCTTCAAGCTTAATGCCCAGGTCCTTCTTGAAGCAAATTACATAAACCGTGGAGGGTATATTCCTCTGGTTAACAAAATGGTACAAAGTACTCGCAACTTCACGGAACCTTCATACTACACTCAAGGGGAATGGGTTAATTGCAGCGCCAGTTTCCTTGGCAAGCATTGTGCCCTTTGTAAAGCATTTTTGGTCAGCCATTCACCATACAAACCCACCCTGGTCCTTCGTCATGAAACCACCGATACTCACTACTTGAGGTTTTAGAGCCATTTACTTGTTATACGTATGGTAACCCGAAGTCCTTCTCCTGGACACCTATTCATGATCATATTTAACCCAATTCCTTT